>JACXGI010001989.1:65470-81606 GCA_016801175.1 Esox masquinongy | reverse complement strand
TAATTTTCTGAGATACTGAATTTGGGGTTTTCATTAGTTGTCAGTTATAATCCTCAAAATTAAAAAAAATCAACACTTGAAATATATCAGTCTGTGTGGAATGAATGTATACATTATACAAGTTTCACTTTTTGAATGGAATTACTGAAATAAATCAACTTTTTGATGATATTCTAATTTTATGACCAGCACCTGTATATGTCTAATTGTAGTTTCATGAAAGAAGCAATGTGTTTCAAAACGGCAGGAAAAAATGCAGATCAATGCAAAAATATATAGACCAAATTACAAATGCTTGTACATAAAATGTATTATGGCCTTGACCCCATTAGTGATATGTTAACAACACTGATGACTGACAATGTCAAATTTGATGATGATATTTTAAAATATGGGGAAACTAAAGAAAAAATTCCATGTAGTGTTAGCTAACTGAATGCATTTACTTGTGAACCTTTTTTCCTATATAGCTACACTTTCATATCTAATATCCCTGAATGTGCTGTTCTATCCATATGTACTGTTCAAAAGACCCAGAGACTGGTTACACTAAGTCAGCATTTGCAGTGCCAGACAGAGGCGTCATGGTTTGGAACCTATTGTCTGTATCATCTGGTTATTGCTTGCCTTGCAGTGGGTGAAGGAAGTCAGAGTAGAATGAGTGGTCATATGCTGCGAATGCAGTGTAGTTCTGGAAAGCTTACCTCTTATAGTAGGTCAGACGATAGAAAAGCAGACTCACGTACAGGACCTCTGAGACATGGCAGGACCTCAATTGAGCCCTTGTTTTTATGAACATTTTGGTGCTGTAGCTGGCTGGCCCAGAACTGATCGTAAAAGTGGACAGTAGCAAAAATGTATGTAAATACGGAAGAATGGTGAGTATGTTTTTGTTGTTGATTGATTTGAGGATGGGGTCGACCATGGAGGAAACCGGGTAATTGCTGCACTGCAGCAGCTATATTATGTATTTTCCCTTACTGCCAGAGTTGTGTGATTGTTCCACATAGTCTAAAAATTCCACTTAATCTGAAAATTGTATCAGTTAAACAATCATGAGATCCCTAACATTAAGAAAATAATATTTTTATATTTTTCTTCGCAAATTGAAATCATAGTAAAGCAATTGACAAAACTACCGCTAACGGGACCCAGTCATTAAAAAAGTATCAAAAACCTAATGCCACAATGCTGTAATATTAGTAGGAAAGAAATGAACAATGTTTTAAAAACTCTACTGAAATATATAGCAGCGAGGGAGGTGTGGGTTCAGGAGAGGAGAGAGACAGCAACTAAGTTTTCCAGATGATAAACTAACATATTGCTTGTTAATTATCATCTCTTTTGATTACAATGTAACTGTATTGGCACCTATTGAAACTGAGTGAAGATTACAATTTTATCATGGTATGAGTTTATGATTTAATGAAAACAAACTACACGCCAATTTGCCATTTTTTTTTCTTACAGTTTAAAAGAAAAACAATAAGAAAAGGCCAGTTTAAACATCAAGGAAAATTATCCATTTCTCACAACCCTAACTAACAATAAGTCGCTTTGGATCTGATTTAAGAGCATCTGCTAAATGACTAAAATGTAAATGTATACAGCATTGTCATTTCTGTATACATACACCAGTATCTTCAAATAACAGCTGAGAGTATATACTTTAAAATCTTAATCATTGTTTGATTCAAACTCTAAACTTGTAGTATAGAAACCAAAACAGAAAAAAGCACAACATAATGTACAGTTTTTTAGATATTCTTTGTTTGTGATTGACTGTTTCTCGCTCTTTATAATGAATGGAGTCAAATCTACTGACTTTACTATTATTGTTTCATGATCTCAAAATAGCATCGACAAGATGATGGGCAGCCGTTATCAGAAGAAACCTTGCTTCTTTGAAAAGTACAGGGTTTTGAATGTACATGAGGAAAATGTTGATGTACATGCTAGTGGCCCACACGTCTACACTGTCATAATGATGAATGAATGATGAATGAATTATAGATGAATAGATCAGGGGCTATTTTTTTATTATTATTTTTTTGGTCAATTTGAGAACCGGTCTATTCATAAAAGATCCAGGGCTATAGCCCCGGATGCCCAGGCCTAATGATGCCCCTGCCTAATCGTAACCCAATGCTCCCCTTACCGTACTCAACTTGGGGATTTCCATTTCCTAAAAACAGAAGGAAATTAGTAATAAGGTTTAACAGGTTATTTCTGGAAACTTTTCATAACTGTGCCACTCTACATCTCAGCATTACTTCAGCGTCTTAAGTGGTCAGGCAGGTGGAGCAGACAAGCTCGTGCGTCGTTGTTAGGTCCGGGCATCTTTCCCATGTTCTGCCAGTTATGTAAAGTGGGTTCATAACGATGCACCAGTCTGATCTCCCTGTAGTTCTCTTTGCAGTATCCTCCCAGGACATAGAACATTCCCTCCAGAACCACAGAGGCAGCCCCAACATGCGGGATGGGCAGGTTTGTGAAGGCGCTCCAGGTGTCAGTAACGGGGTCGTAGACCTCGCAGGCCAACTGGTCGATAGATGTCATGTTTTTATCCAGAGTGATTCCTCCTGCCACATACATATGGCCATTTAAAGTCTCCATGCAGTGATAGGATCGAGGTTGGCCCATCTCTGCCAGGAAGGTAGTTCCTCTGTCAGGGTCGTAGGTGAACATGGTCGCGAGACACTGGTACCTGCAATGATACCCCCCTGAGATGAAGATTTTTCCGTCCAACATTGTGGCAGCATGACAACTCAAGGTCATATCCAAGGGTCGGGCAAAGCTAAAAAAAAAAGAAACACAGTTTTAATCCTTTGGATTGTTCAATCTTCTAGTTGACCATCATTAACTTCCTCAAGCAATTTAGTGTTACTATTCCCTCCCGATCTATCAAATTTAAACCCCACCTCCAGGAATCTGTGTTTGGACAGTAACGCTCCACGCTGTCAAGGTTAATTTCTGGATCAGTATCCCCTCCAATGACATACAACATCCCCTCCAGCACAACCATGGAAAAGTTACACCTTTTCTCTTGCAAGTCTGCCAGTCGCTCCCAGCTGTTCTGAAGTGGATCATATCTGAAAGACAATAAGAAATTAAATATGAAAATAACACTAAATAAAAATATGAGAAAATGTAGATTGCTAATGGAAAAATTGTTTTTTTTTACATCCCAAGGAGTCTTTGCTCACCTGGAGACCAAGTTTAAAACAAAAACTCTGCCGGGATAATACTGTCCCCCAACCACGTACAACTTCCCTGCAAGGACTGCCACCTCGTGGCTTAACCTTGGTATCGTTGGCATCTCTCCAAGCAACTTCCACTTTACATTTTTCACAATGCCCGTATAGTTCCTCAGAGAATCCACAAACCACAGTTCTCGGCTGGGGATTCGCCGGCTTAAGTCAGCTGAGATCTGGTCTCCACCTACCAAGACTAGTATGTCCTTGGGCTGGTAGACCCTGCACAGAGTCCAAGGTGCATCATTGTAGGAGCAAAAGTTATCCAGTATTGTAAGGTAGAGAGTTTCCATGTTGTGTTTTGTCCACAGTTTAGCTTTTTTAACTTCCTTGAACTCCGTGAAGGTCATGAGAGGAAAGTATACATTCTTCAGCAGTTCTTTAGTAAGTCCAATCCTTTGGCTGGGACAGGCTTGGATCCAGTCCAAGACTGCCTTAAAAACCACCAGCTCAGAGGGAACATAAAGTGAATTGCTTTTCAGGTATTTTCTAAGCTTCTCGGCTGGCAGGTCTTGGAATTTTGGGGTAAATGCCACATTTTGGAAGTGTCTCAAGACAAAGTAATTTGCTATTTCAAGTAGTTCAACAATCCCATATGCCTCAGCGAAGGAGACCACGTCCAGGCAAAAGTGGGCATCAATTTCTTGTTCTATAAATTTGAAGCACATTGAAAGGGCACACTGAAACTG
This sequence comes from Esox masquinongy, assembly GCA_016801175.1. Lineage (NCBI taxonomy): Eukaryota > Metazoa > Chordata > Actinopteri > Esociformes > Esocidae > Esox > Esox masquinongy. Next base: position 77,663 of record JACXGI010001989.1, on the reverse strand, counting down.
TAGTTGAAGGGCAGTGCCAGTGATTTCAAAAACACATGCCCAGCTGAGGGGGAGAGACCCGCTGTAGGAGCAATCAATCAGGGCCTCCAGCTCAGCAGCTTCCACGAAGGGAAGTGCCACACAAAGCTGCTGGCATTCCCTCATACCGCTGGTGAACATTGCCCGGAAGTAGTCGCTACTTGCAGCAAGGAGTACTCTGTGGACTTTGAGGAGAGAGAGAGAAGAGGAAATGTATTACTGTATTTGTTATCATCAGAAACCTGAGTTGCAGATTAGGAACTCACAGTGATCTTATGTGACATGCTATACTGCAAACAAAAGTGGCGCATCTGCAAAGGAAAGGTCGCTTGAAGCGGCGTAATTTTACACTTCCACATGCATTGCTAAGATGAAACAGATGCACCACGATAACTTCAAATTGTTGTGATACATTAATTGAATAAATGCTTCATGAGGACATTTACATGTTGCAAATTGAAATACATTTTGTTTTGTTTATCTCTGCTACTAAAGCAAAGTAGTTTAGGAACAGCTGCAAAAAAGGGAATTCTCCAATCATCTGTTTTTTTCTTTTAACTTTTTAAATACCTGGTTTTGCATAATGATAACGTCATAATGTTCATAGGCATATACGGGTACATAGCCTTTCATAACTTTCCTTACGATTTTCTACCCCATCTGTCTTCAGTGAGCTGTTCCACATATACAGCTGTTGAGTGCTAGACTCTCCGCTTGACAGTTTATGTAAGGGGAAAAAAACAATGTTTTGTAGATGACCTTGAAAATGCATCCTTTCACTGAGTTCATTATTTTAAGGTATTATTTGAATATCCTGGTATATCCACGTTATTCAAATAACAACATTAGAAAATATAAATAAATATAAACTAAAACATGTCATTATTACAAGGCAATAGTTGTTAATGTTGTTTGTGCCCTTTTACCTATACATTTATTAAATTGTCCCAGATATACAATGTAGGGATAGGCAGAGCCGGCCCTAGGCATAAGCAACATAGGCGGTTGCTTAGGGCCACCAACCTCTAGTAGGCCCCAGTCCGCGAGTGAGCCATGGACCAATAGGGAAGAGGGGGCCCCCAAATCAAATTTTGCTTAGGGCCCCAAAAAGGCTAGGGCTGGCCCTGGGGATAGGACTGACTATAGAAGAATCTTTGCAGCCTGGATATTGACCAAATTAACAACCAGGTAGAGCGAATAAATATAGGGTAGAACTAATCAAACAAGTGGGTCATGTCTGGTGCAAAAAAAAGCATAAATTCATGAATAAAACATTATAGAAAACATGTAATTTCTGCTAGATGTTTTTTAAGTTTTTGTTAGTATAAGTGGGATAAATCCCTCCATAAACATTGGTATTATTTTGCCCTGGTGTGTAGTTGTCAGGTAAAGTGAATCTAGTGAAGCATCCCAAAACCATAGGATGGCGTGTGCGGTGATGATAAGCTTGGGAGTTGGCCCAGTGTAGTTTCTAAAATATACGGTGTCCTTTGGATGACCTAACTGCTAAATTGCAAGGATTGTTTTTTTTAAATTGCTAGGTTGTTGATGATTTGTGCAGGTTTACTGATGCTAGATTATTGAACTGTGAGCCACTGCGTCAGATCAGAAGACTAGAGTTGCCTTCTGAACATCTGGCTTAGTAGAGGCGTGGCTTTCAGATTTTATTTTGCACCTGTGAGATGAAATGCAATTACAAGACATCTGTTATGTTGTATTGTTGATCACCAAGATGAATTTCAGAATCTGAATCAAAATCAGAAAGAGTTTTATTGCCAAGTTTTACAACAAACAAGGAATTTGTTCTGGCCGTTGTTGCAACAATTTATACAAAAGGAATAAGGAAATTAAAATCAAATAAGACAAATAAGAACGGTGGACTGAGCATAAAAATAGTAGACTGAGCATTAATAAATTATCCACAAATATGTAAGGTGCAAGATTTTGTCTAGTTGAGGGTTGTGTGTATATGTGGGAAGGGGTTATATATTTGTCCACTTGAGGGTTGTTTGTCTATGTTGGAAAGGGTTATATATTTGTCCATTTGAGGGTTGTGTGTGTATGTGGGGAGTGGGCTATAGTCAGTTTGGCTCTGGGGCATGTTCATGAGGCCTACTGCTGTAGGAAAGAAACTGTTCCTGTGGCGAGAGGTTCTGGTCTTGATAGACCTCAACCTTCTGCCACAGGGGAATGTTCTGAATAGTCCATTTCCAAGGTGAGAGGGATCGGCCCCAATCTTTGCCGCTCGCCTCTGCGTCCTGGAGGTGTGTAGGTCATATAGAGATTGCAGCCAATCACCCTTGTCTTTGGCAGTGGCTGCAGCGTACCAGATGGTGATGGAGGAGGTCAGGATGGACTCTATGGTGGCAGTGTAGCAATGCACCATCATAGTCTTTGGTAGTTTGAACTTTTTCAGCTGCCACAGTAAGTACATCATCTGCTGTGCTTTCTTTGTAAGAGAGGTGATCTTCAGCTTCCACTAGAGGTCCTTGGCGATGGTGGTGCCCAGAAAGTGAAATGACTCCACAGAGTTGACTGGGGAGCCACCCAGGGAGATGGAGGGGAGTGCTGGCAGCTCCACCATCTTTTGGGAGTTGAGCACCAAGTTGTTCTGACTGCACCAGGACACCAGATGGTCAATCTCCCACCTGTAGGCGAACTCGTCTCCATCAGAAATAAATCAGATGAGGGTGGTGTCATCTGCAAACTTCAGGAGCTTGAATGGGGAGTCCAGATGCTGGAGGATGAAGTGAAGAGCCATGTTGACTGCGTCATCCACAGACCTGTTGGCTCTGTAGGGAAACTTCAGTGGGTCTAGTAGAGGGTCGGTGATGGTCTTGAGGTGGGACAGTACAAGGCGCTCAAATGACTTCATAACTACAGAGGTCAGGGCGACAGGTCTGTAGTCGTTAAGTTCTGTAATCCTTATAGCTTCTTGGGGACTGGGATGATGATGGAAGACTTGAAACAGGCTGGTATGCAGCATCTTCCAGTGAGGTGTTGAAGATGTCAGTAAACACAGTAGAAAGCTGATCTGCACAGTGCTTTGGGGTGGATGGGGAGACACCGTCAGTTCCTACTGCTTTTGGGGGTTCTGTCTCCTGAATAGACTGTTAACGTCCCCCTCCAGGATTGAAAGTTCAATTTTAGTGGCAGAGGTGGGGATGATTGGGATGGCTGATTGTGTATGGGCCCTGATGGTGGAGGGCTGGTCTTGATGGCTAGATGCACAGGGAGAAGGTATGTTGTCAGGACTGCCCTTATGTCTTTGAAGAGGGGACTGTAAATCTGTCTCCATAAGTATGTTCATTCATGCGCTACACTCAAAATACCAGACACCACTGGCCTGATTTATAGGAAACATGGAATTGGTCATTATTACTGCATGACCAAAAGAGATGTACATATAGTTAATCTTGATTCTGGGCTTTGTATTTGCATTTGGAGTCTGTTGCTGGTGTCTGACAAGTGAGAACCAAAGTGTCAATGCAAGGGATGCTGATCTTCTTTATTGAGACTGTGACTGTGCCTTGATGTACTGTAGCTTGAATTAAGCCAAACGAGGTGGAGTTCACCATAGCAATTTTACTAGAATAAAGAATTACTCTACTTTGTTAAAAAAAAAAAAAAGACTGAAGTAATACCCAAATCTCAAAATGGGACTATGTCACATCCCTTGATATAAAAATCACAGTCAATGAACTAATCACTGATCAGAAATTTGATGTAATTGGCCTGTATGAAACCTGCCTTAAGCCTGATGAATTCACTACCCTAAATGAGGCCTCTCCTCCTGATTCCACTATTGACCATACCCCTGTGCATCCCACAAAGGCAGAAGTATTGCTAATATTTACAATACCAAATATGAATTTATACTGAAATAAATGACTGGGTTTCTGGGGTTTTAGTCTTGAACATTATGCGGAATGATGCAGTTTGCTTTAGTCCCTTAAGGGTCTGTGCACATCTTAGAGCTTGTATAGGAAAATAATTATGTAATTCATTGTATGTTCAAAAATGTAAGACATAAATAACATTCAGGGAATATTTTTTTCAGTGTTTAAATACTGAAAAAATACTGTAAAGCCACACCCCCAATAGGCCACACTTTCTGAAAATAACTAATTGATTATATTTAAAATGACCCAGTTTCTGGGTAAAAGAATATCAAAACAATTTTGGGGAAATCCAACATTTACGTTTATTCATGCAACCCAAAAGTAAAAATAACCCAGCAAGTTCGGTAACCAAATAACCAACATTTAGCTCCAACCAATCATCCTTTAGAATGTATTATTAGATATGTAATAATAGACTTTATGGTTTACTGGCTTATTATTAGACTTGTGAATTGTTACATATAAAAGGGTATAAAGGATATATTTTTATATCTTAATAGAATCTCCAAAAATGTATTAAATTATTTACAGTGGATATAAAAAGTCTACACACCCCTGTTAAAATGCCAGGTTCTTGTGATGTAAAAGAATGAGACAAAGATAAATCATGTCAGAACTTTTTCCACCTTTAATGTGACCTATAACATGAACAATTCAATTGAAAAACAAACTGAAATCATTTAAGGGGAAAAATAAAAAAAATAAAAAACTCACAATAACTTGGTTGCATAAGTGTGCACACCCTTAAACTAATACTTTGTTGAAGCACCTTTTGAGTTTATTACAGCACTCAGTCTTTTTGGGTAGGAGTCTATTAGCATGGCACATCTTGACGTGGCAATATTTGCCCACTCTTCTTTGTAAAAATGCTCCAAATCTGTCAGATTGCGAGGACATCTCCTTGTGCACAGCCCTCTTCAGATCACCGCACAGATGTTCAATTGGATTCAGGTCTGGGCTCTGGCTGGGCCATTCCAAAACATTAATCTTCTTCTGGTGAAGCCATGCTTTTGTGGATTTGGATGTGTGCTTTGGGTCGTTGTCGTGCTGAAAGGTGAACTTCATCTTCAGCTTTCTAACGGACGCCTGAAGGTTTTGTGCTAGAATTGCCTGGTATTTGGAACTGTTCATAATTCCCTCCACACTGACTAAGGCCCCGGTTCCAGCTGAAGAAAAACAGCCCCAAAGCATGATGCAGCCACCACCATGCTTCACTGTGGGTATGGACCGCCTGGTCCAAATAAAGTTCAACCTTGGTTTCATCAGACCATAAAACATTTTCCCACGTGCTTTTGGGGGACTTGATGTTTGTTTTCGCACTACTACAAAGAATTTCCAAAGCATTAGATACACCATGGAACACAGTGAAGACAGTCATCATCAAGTGGAGAAAATAAGCACAACAGAGACATTACCAAGAATTGGATGTCCCTCCAAAATTTATGAAAAGACGAGAAGAAAACTGGTCAGGGAGGCTTCCAAGAGGCCTACAGCAACATTAAAGGAACTGCAGGAATTTCTGGCAAGTACTGGCTGTGTGCTACATGTGACAACAATCACCCGTGGTCTTCATATGAATGGGCTATGGGGTAGAGTGGCAAGACAGAAGCCTTTTCTTATAAAGAAAAACATCCAAGCCCGGCTGAAGTTTGCAAAAACAAACATCAAGACTCCCAAAATGTGTTATGGTCTGATGAAACCAAGGTTGAACTTTTTGGCCGTAATTACAAAAGGTATGTTTGGCGCAAAAACAACACTGCACTTCCCCCAAAGAACACCATACCCACAGTGAAGCATGGTGGTGGCAGCATCATGCTTTGGGGCTGTTTTTCTTCAGCTGGAACCGGGGCCTTAGTCAGGGTGGAGGGAATTATGAACAGTTCCAAATACCAGGCAATTTGGGCACGAATCCTTCAAGCGTCCGTTAGAAAGCTGTAAATAAAGAGGTAGTTCATCTCTCAGCACGACAATGACCCAAAGCACACATCCAAATCCACAAAAGCATGGTTTCACCAGAAGAAGATTAACGTTTTGGAATGGCCCAGCCAGAGCCCAGACCTGAATCCATTTGAACATCTGTGGTGTGATCTGAAGAGGGCTGTGCACAGGAGATGTCCTAGCAATCTGTCAGATTTGGAGCGCTTTTGCAAAGAAGAGTGGGCAAATATTGCCACGTCAAGATGTGCCATGCTAATAGAATCCTACCCAAAAAGAGTGCTGTAATAAACTCAAAAGGTGCTTCAACAAAGTATTAGTTTAAAGGTGTGCACACTTATGCAACCAGGTTATTGTGAGTTTTTTATTTTTTTTTATTTTTCCCCTTTAATGATTTCAGTTTGTTTTTCAATTGAATTGTTCATGTTATAGGTCACATTAAAGGTGGAGAAAGTTCTGACATGATTTATCTTTGTCTCATTCTTTTACATCACAAGAACCTGGCATTTTAACAGGGGTGTGTAGACTTTTTATATCAACTGTATATTATTTCTTTACAAATAAACACTATCCAAATAAATGTCTTTAGTTAAATTTTCAGTTGCCTAATACTTTTGCACAGTACTATACACTAGTGAGCCCAAACATTATGACCACTAACTGGTGACGTGAATAATGTTAATCATCTCCTAATTAACAGCACATATCAAGGTCTGGGTAGATTAGATGGTAAGCGAAAAATCAGTTCTCATAGTGAACATGTTGGATGCAAAAGAAATGGGCAGGACAAAGAGACCTGAATGACTTTGACAAGGACCAAATTGTTATGGCGAGACGATTGAGTCAGAGGATCTCTGAAACTGCAAGGCTTGTCGGGTGCCCCTGGTCAGCAGGGGTGAGTACCTATTTACGGTGGTCCAAGAAAGGACAAACCACAAACTAGCAACAGGGTCTTGGGCGCTCAAGACTGATGCGTGAGGGCAACAAAGGTTAGCCCGTCTGGTCCGAACCGACAGAACGTTTAGTTGCTCCTCCTTGCTACTTACAGGACTTGAGGGATCTGCTGCTTATGACTTGGTGCCAGCTATCACACCTTCAGAGGTCTTGTAGAGTCCATGCCTTGCTGTGTTGGTGCTGTTTTGGCGCAACGCAGAGGACCAACAGCATTTTAGGCAGGTGGTCATAATGTTTTGGCTCATTAGTGTATAGTCTCCTATCATTGCGCATTGTATAGTCAAGATAGCTTTTGACGGCAGTCTACTCACCATGAAATAATGTCACACCAACCTCAAGTTCCACATCGCAACCCACTCTGTCTTTCCACAGCTGTTTGATAGACTGAAGAGTGAGCTTCATCTGTTCATCAACAGAAACCTCATTTTCTGCCTTCTCTTCTCCTTTCTTTATCTTCTCCTCTTCACAGCACAGTTCTAAAACTCTGGGGACCCCTAGTGTTGTAGCTGCTGCTTGTATCTTCGCCAGTGTGTCTCGGTTCAGAGCTTCTATGGTCCCAGTGTAGGCAAACTCCAGCACCGCTGCCAGCCCCTCACTCCCCACCTCAGGACCCAGACTGATGGATATTTCGGACTGTACGTCAACATCTCTCTTCTTCCTCCTCTCCATCTCTTCATCCCATGTGAGCAATCTCTGGTGTACATGGGAGCTGACAGCAGCCAGGACAGGGGAGTGTGCATGGAGATGTTGCCCATCCTCAGTGATCAGAGTCAGGTCAGTTAGGAGAGAAGAGTCCCTGAACTGCCTCAGGGCTTGGAACATTTCTCTGGCATAGGAGGCCCTACTGTATACCCTTACTAAATCTATATACTCTATCTCACCTATCAGCTCTTCAACATATTCACACTTTTCTTTTACTTTTTGAACTTCATCTTCCTCTTCTTCAACTGTCTCTGTTTCAATGTCTATTTCACTGTTTTTGAGACTTTCATATTCTTTATCTTCTTTTTCTACATTCACCTGATAGCCACTATCTGTTTCATTGCCCTCCCATGCATGCTCTTCTCCCTTTTGATATGCCACTATATTATGCTCTTCTGCCCTTAAATCTTCACTAAACTCTTGTCTCCATAGATTCTCAAAACCCCTCTGAATGGAGGGTCCAGCAAAAGCCATCACTTCCAACAAAGACAAAAACAACAACCTGCCTTTGTCAAAACAAATTCCTCAACCTCTCAGTCTAAATGAACATCTATTAATATGACATATGAAAAACATTAGCCAAGAACTGCCAAAATCTCTTCCCACACTAAACAAACATGGAGTCATGTACTTTGCACAGGCTTTGTTTAAGAAATACACCAGAAAAGCAGTTTTATCAATGTCCAAACACTGCCTGTGTTCAAATTTTAGTTGTGCTATTGACTGACTGTGATCTTACTGTAGTCTCCACTCCCAACGGGGTCCTCTGGCTTGTCTTTCCCTTCTCTCCTTGTGTGAACTTACTCCTGTTTGCCTGGACCCTTTATATATCCTCCACGACCAATCAAGCCACTATATATAATCCTGAAGGCATACAGAGCATATTTCACAGTAAACCTGTGAGGCTGGTCTTTTTCTCTCTTGTTGATGTTGATTTATTTGTTGATTTGAGCGAATGGTACATAAATACACTTTGCAAATATCAGCATATATGTCCCACTTTTTTTTTCTAGTTTTGCTAAGTCAAATGCCATGTAACTTTATTAGGTGCTTGCCAATGGAGAGAAGTTGTAGAGCCACTAACTGCAGAACATTAAAACATTTTATTTACACATTTAGTTTTCTTAATCTTTCTGAATAGTTCCCTATCACAGTTTATTATATGTCAACTTTTAAAAAGGGAATTCTCTAGACTAGATCTGGAGCCTGTTTGAGCTCCCCCAATCCTAAAGCTTCTCCAAGGCATGCCGAGGCCTTGGCCACCTACCAGGGGGTTCTGGGGCATGTGACTAGGGGATCAGTAGCAGTATGGCATGTCTAGAAGGTCAGCAGAAATGTGTTGATCCTCCACAGCCAAACATTATGAAATAGGGGTCACATAGGTAATGGAAAGAGTCGAGAAGTCTTGTTTATCATTATTCTCATTATTACTCTACTGATGCTCATTCGAAGTACATTAATATAATGTAGTTTTTTGGTGTTGTTGTTTTTGGTGTAGCTCTGAAAATAACATTTTCCTAATCACTTGATGTTATAATTGTGATTATACATTACACTGAGGGCCTTACAATTTTTACACATTTTAGTTACTTCCCTTATTAAATACGATATAGGTAGATTCATGTCAAAATGTCATGACATCATTGCTTGTCCATAGTTTGTTTATTAGGATGCCCATTAACCTTTGCCTAGGGAACTGTTTCTCTTCCTGGCCTCCAAACAGAGAAAATGAAAAAAAAATAAACACATGATAAAATATACAGTAATATTTTTAATAACACAATATCCAACATAACACCATGCTGAAATACTTAAACATAATATGCATAAACATGTATGTGCATGAAAAACAGTTAAAAAAACATCTGTTATTGCTAGTTCGAGTTATCTGGGGTGGCAAAGAGTTCCAAGTTGGCATGGCTCTGTTAGAAACTGTGCCACTCCCAGTCTCTGCTCTGGACCTGGGGACTGTGAAGAGACCCCCGTTTGCACTCCTTGTGTGGTGCGGATATGTAACCGAACACTGTGCCAACTCCCTGATCCAGCAGCTCGGAGCCGTCAATGCTTCTACACCCCTTACAGAGACCAATAGTGCTGCAATCAATCTCTCCTCCACCTTCAAGCCCAGACACTGACATGCATGTAATTTACATTTACACCTCTTGTACAATATGACCTTCTTTGCTTCACCAGACCACATAACTGAGCAGTAGTTCAGGGGCAACATAAGAGCCTGTAGGAGTTGATTTGTTGACTGTCACGTCATGAAAGAAGAGCGCCTACCACTGTTTGTACTCATGCCTTAATATGACACAGTAAACAGACAAAACTGTCGAAGAAGTAAGAGGAATTCTCCATTCAGGTTTTCTGTGGTCTTATACATGTATTGACTTAGACATGAATAAAGGCGTGAAGGGCAGTTATGGGAGCATTGGAGTCTGTTTAAGATGTTCAAAGACTGTTCTCATGTCTAGACATCCCAAGGCCATAGCCCTCTATTGTATCTCATTAATATTAAATTCAAATCCTGCCAGTTAGTGAAAACAAGATTAGTACATGAATTGTGATTATTGTGTTTCATGAGGCGGTAATGCAGTGGATGTGCATGTTGTTTTATTAACTGGCCCCCGTGGGTGGTTCAGATCTGGCAAGCCTCAATCTAGTTATGAAAAAGTCTGTCTTTCCGCAGGAATCAAACAGTTGCCATGGAGATTAGCTGAGAGGAGTGAAAATTGTGTTAAGTAACTCACCTCTTTACAGGACTAACCTACTGTACCCTTGATTTGTGTGCGTATGTGTGTGTGTGAGTGAGAGAGAGAGAGAGAGAGAGAGAGAGAGAGAGAGAGAGAGAGAGAGAGAGAGAGAGAGAGAGAGAGAGAGAGACAAATTTTGAGAGAATGTGTGGGTACAGTACCTTTATGTGAGTCATCTTCCATCTGATGGTTTGGGCTGTCTCTTCTTTATTTAACCTTGACTGCCCTTCTGTCCGCATACTGTTTTGTAGGGAGTAGTGCCCTCATTCATCTTTCAATGCTTCGGCTCCTACTCCTCGCCATCATGTTGTTCTTTCTTTCCCCTGCTCAGTCACTGTTGTCATTTATCTTCTTAAAAAGGAATATTTGAGTAGAAATTACTGGGAACAACATTTTGCTACCACTGCAAAACCCCTACATCTTTACATGGCTGTAATTCTCTATAGTTAGAAACATATGCTCTAAGGTCTAAGTCAGGAATGACTTTGCAAATTAAATTACTCAACCTCTGAAGATCATGTTTTTGTAACATTAACATGATATATAATATGTTGTCAAAAATACAATCAAGATTTTAATGCTTTTTAAAGGGAAGAATGGACATTTCCTATGTTTGAGCCTCAGTATTTGGAAATGGTTTTGTTTCTAGATTCATGAGCGATTGGTGTCCTATATGGCCATCCATCAATCAATCAAATTTATTAATAAAGCCCTTTTTACATCAGCAGTTGTCACAAAGTGCTTTTACAAAACACAAAACACCCAGCCTTAAACCCCAATCAGCAAACAACAGTAGTGTTGAATTTCAGTGGCTAGGAAAAACTCCCTAAGAGGCGAAAGTTAGGAAGAAACCTAGAGAGGACCCAGGCTCAGAGGGGTGGCCAGTCCTCTTCTGGCTGTGCCGGGTGAACATATTAAGAGTCTATTTAAACTTAGTCCAGGTCGGAAGCATGACCAGATGGACAAGGACAGGAACAACACGGGGAGGAGGAGGTGTCAGCACAGTGGCAGCTGAAATCGTCAGGTATCGTCTTGATCTGTAACACGACCAGGAGGACTTTGGACAGGGACAGCAACGGGTCTTTCAATCCTGGTACTCCTCAGGTGTGGGCCAAGACCTCATGTCCTCCTAAGTTTAAACAGGGCAGGAGACATGGAAAATTGGAAAATGGAAAATGCATTCCTTAGATCTACAGGAATTTATAGTGGAGAAGGAGAACTGACCCTACTCCCCCAGCACAATAGTATAGCAGCATAAGACCTTGGGGCTGAGACAGGGGTTCCAGTGACACTGTGGCCCTATCCGGGGGAGGCCCCGGATAGGGCCCAACAGGCAGGAAATCAATCCACCCACATTGCCAAGCATCAACCAAAGGGACACCCACCAACCGCAACCACCCTGAAAGAGGGCCGAGTATTGCCAGCAGAGTACAGCCCAATTGCACAAGTGCGCAACAGAGAGACAACAACAAGCCAGTGACTCCGCCCCCAAATAGCATTGGAGGGAGGGCATCCCAGTGGCGATGAGAGCCCACCTGGCAAGATGGCAAGGGTGGACAGTATCAAGCCTTTCTGGTCACCTTCACGCCCCTGGGCCAGACTACACTTAATCATAGACCATGCTGTAGAGAAGAGTCTTTAGTAGACACTTTTGCACTGTTTGCAAAGTTTGCACTGAGTTTGCATTTCTAACCTTAATTGACAAATCATCCCACAGTAGTGGAGCTCTATGAGAAAAGGCCCTGCCTCCGGCTGTTTGTTTAGAAATTCTAGGTACAATTAAAAGGCCTGCATCTTGCGATCTAAGGTTACGTGTAGGTATGTATGGCTGGATCATTTCAGCGAGGTAAGTAGGAGCAAGTCCATGTATTGATTTATAGGTTAACAATAAAACCTTAAAATCAGCCCTAACCCTAACAGGCAGCCAGT
>JACXGI010001989.1:42304-65370 GCA_016801175.1 Esox masquinongy | reverse complement strand
GACTGGAAAGAAGAGCATTGCAGTAATCTAATCTAGAAGTAACAAAAGCATGGATTAGTTTTTATGCATCAGTTTTTGATAGAAAGTTTCTGATTTTTGCAATGTTTCGAAGATGAAAATAAGCAACTCTTGAGACCTGTTTTATATGTTCATCAAAGGAGAGGTCTGGGTCAAGGGTAACACAGAGGTTTCTTACAGTTTTTTGGGATAAAACCATGCAGCCGTCGAGGTTCACAGTGAGATCTGCCAACAAAGCTCTTTGTTTCTTGGGTCCTAAAACAAGCATTTCTGTTTTTCTTGAGTTTAAAAGCAAGAAGTTCTCTGTCATTCACTTCCTAATATCTGAAACGCATGCTTCCAAAGTAGCTAATTTTGGGGCTTCTCCATGCTTCATTGAAATATATAACTGTGTGTCATCAGCATAACAGTGAAAATTGACATTGTGACTCTGGATTACATCACCCAGAGGAAGCATATATAGTGAGAACAATAATGGGCCCAGAACTGAGCCTTGAGGAACACCAAAACATACCTTTGATTTGTCAGAGGATATGCCATCCACACATACGAACTGATATCTTTCAGATAAATATATTTAAACTAGGCTAGAACATGTCCACGTAGCCCAATATGGGTTTCCAGTCTTTCTAAGAGAAGGGAGTGATCAATAGTGTCAAAAGCAGCACTAAGATCAAGAAGCAACAGGACGGATGCGGAACCTTTGTCTGAGGCCATTAGAAGGTCATTTGTTACCTTAACGAGTGCAGTCTCAGTACTATGATGGGGTCTGAAACTGGACTGGAGCATTTCATAAATGTTATTTGTCTTCAGGAAGACATTCAGTTGTTGGGAAACACATTTTTCTAAGATTTTTGATAGGAACGGGGGGTTCAATATTGGCCTATAATTGTTTAATATGTCTGGATCCAGATTCGATTTTTTTAGAAGAGGCTTAATTTCCGCAATTTTTAGTGAGTTTGGTACGCATCCGGAGGAAAGGGAGCAATTTATTATGTTCAACATTGGCTGACCTAGCACAGGAAATAGCTCCTTAAGTAATTTTGTTGGAATCGGGTCTAACTGACAATTTGTGGGTTTAGAACTCATTACAAATTTAGTGAATGTGTCGAGCGATACGGGATCAAAAAATTCAAGTGTCCCCATTGACACCTGGTCAGGGAGGTTCAGGACATTCTCAGGACAACTGAGATTTTGGGGACTATAACTATTTAAGGAGCAGTCAGTTATTTGTTTTCTAATGGCGATGATCTTTTCATCAAAGTAGTTCATGTATTCATTACAGCTAAAGTGAAGACCCACTTCACTTGTTGAGCGTTGCTTTTTTGTTAACTTTGCAACTGTATCAAAGAGAAATTTTGGATTGTTTTTGCTCACCTCAATCAGGTTGGAGAAATAAGCTGATCGAGCAGATATGAGTGCTTTTCGGTATTGTAGTGTACTGTCTATCCAGGCTAGTCTGAATACTTCCAACTTTGTGGACCGCCACTTTCGCTCCAATTTTCTGGAGGCTTGCTTGAGTGCTCTAGTATTGTCTGTGTACCAGGGAGCAAGTTTCTTGTTGCGTATTTCTTTTGTTTTTAGTGGTGCAACCATATCTAAAGTATTTCACAGTGTTGAGTTTAGATCCTCGATTAGATCATTTGCGGAATTATTTACTCTGTCGTTGATGAGCGAGCTTGTAAGAATATCAAGAAATCTATTTGTAGTCAGAGAATTTATAGTACGGCTTTTGAAACTCATTGTTTGTGGAGCAAGTGGATTTCTTGTTTTAACGGTAAATGTAATAAGACAGTGGTCCGATAATCCAGGATTTTGGGGGGAAATTATTAGATCTACAATATCTATTTCTCCTGACAGGACTAAATCTAAGGTATGATTGAGGCAGTGTGTTGGACCTGAGACATGTTGGATAAAACCCATTGAGTCAATTAAGGCTTCAAAGGCTTTTTGAAGAGGGTCATTGGACTTTTCCATATGAATATTGAAATCGCCAGAAATTAGAATACTATCTGCCATGACTACAAGGTTAGACAAGAATTCTGGAAACTCATTGAGGAACATTGTGTATGGCTCGGGGGGCCTGTAAATAGTAGCTATGTAAAACGATTTATCAGCCTGGTTAACTTTCATGAGTAAAACTTCAAAAGAATGAAAACCAGTGATGTGTTTAAGAGTACATTTGTATTTACTGTCATAAATATTAGCAACACCCTCTCCTTTTCGGGATGTACGGGGGATATGATCACTAGTATAGCCAGGAGAGGCCTCATTTAGGGCAGTAAATTCATCAGGCTTTAGTCATGTTTCACACAAGCCAATAACATCTAGTTTATGATCAGAGATTAATTAATTTACTGCAACTGCCTTTGGAGCAAGGGATCTAACATTTAGGGGTCCCATTTTGAGATGTGAGGTGATACAGTCATTTTTATTTGTGACCGAGGTTGAGGAAGGCTTTATCTTAATAAGGTTGCTATTGTTAGCACTACCTTGTTTAACTTTTCTTGGCCTGGAACGAATCACAGTGGCAATAGGTAAAACTGAACTAACTACTCTGGCTATGCTATCGACAGACTCCACTATACTAGCAAGCTGGCTAACAGCCTGCAGCCTTACCTGCACCCTATCTCATGGTGAGGCTATAGGAGTGAGACTCATGTCAATGTTCCTAGATAAAAGAAGAGCACCACTCCAGCTAGGATGGAGTCCGTCGCTCTTCAGCAGATCAGGCCTGGCCCTATTTCTGGGAGAGTCCCAGAAAGAGAGACAGTTATCTACAAACTCCACCTACTGCGGCGGGCAGAACTCCGTTTTCAGCCAGCGATTGAGTTGCGCAAGTCTGCTGTAGAGCTCGTCACTACCCCTAGCTGGGAGGGGGCCAGAGACAATTACTCGATGCCGACACATCTTTCTAGCTAGTTTACACGCTGATGCTATGTTCTGCTTCGTAACCTGACTGTTTCATCCTAACGTCGTTGGTGCCAACGTGAATAAAAATATCACTGCACTCTCTATACTTGCCAGTTTTAGACTTCGCTAGCACCAACCCCAGATTTGCGGCTACGTCGGTGGCTCTGGCCCCCGGTAAACAGTGTATGATTGCCGGCTGATTTTTTAGTCTAATACTGTGGGTAATGGAATCGCCGATGACTAAAGTTCAGTTTTTCCGGGCCACCGGTAGAAAATGCCTGCCGATCATTCCCCTCCGAAGACGGCTCGGGCCTTGACTCCGACTCCAGTGGGGAAAACCTGTTGAAAATCTCAGTCGGCTCTAGCAGCGACCCAGGTTTAAGTGGTCGACGGCATTTCTTCCCAGTGACCAAGAGAAAGTTCTTGCCCGCCTGCAGGAGCTGTGCCGGGGGGCTAACAACACTGTCGTTTCTTCCTGGTGGCACGGACGCAGTTTTTTCCAGTTCTACACTAACATAATCCTTGCCTGATATTTGCGTCTGAAGCCGAGCCTCTAACTCTGCTATCTTTACCTGAAGACGATAGTTCTCCTCCATGTTGTAGCTACAACAATCACAGTGATAAGACATAATAATGGTACTTCCAGCTTCGCTTCGGTTGTTCAGGGAGGGGTGAGTAGTTATGTCCAAATAGAGTCCCGGTGTATAAAAGTTGGGTAAAAGGTCAACAGATAAAAATATTGCGTTGGTAAACTCTTAAAGTAGAATTTAACCAATTAGTTTATATAGAGTAAATTCGAAAATGTTTCGCAGGTAGCCAGGTAACAGCAAGCAGCGTACAGCACGTCAACAATCCCATAATGCAGCGTACATCACAATGGGTTGCTGAGCTTTTTAAATTTAAGGTTCATACAAATGGGATTTGGGATTATATTGGCATTAAGAGTTAGAGTTAAACTTAAGTCCTTTAAACCCAAAACCTGGAGGATGTTGAAGATAATTTAAGTTTATGGTGGGTTAATATAATTAAAATGATGGTTGTCCCAAAGTTTAATTATATTTCAGTGACGTTACCAATCAGCATTCCATCAAAATGCTTTCAAAAGTATCATTAAAAATGTTATATGGGAGGGAAAAAGACTTCGGGTATCCAGGCAAAGTATAAAGGAATTGTGTGACCCTAAAGAAAAGAAGCATTTAGGGCTGATGTACAGTTGCACAGTCCAGCTTTTGAGCTAGCCAGACTGGCTAAACACCAGGTGGTTGGGGAGAGATAGGTTGCATTAGAAAGTAGTGTGACAGCTACTTTCTAAACACTACAGGTAATATCCCCCAAAAGAGCATTTGATACAAATATCCAGGTCATCAGTCCAATTTTACTTAATTCCAGGACAGTGTGGTTATCATCACACAGAAGTATCGAAGAGTCTCCCCGCAGACAAAGGTTATGCTTCTGTGTGGTGTAATCAGTGTGGTGAAGTCATCAATAACTTTGGAACAATAAATAAAAGAAGGGGGTCCTATTCTAGGAGGCTTATAAAACACTTCAGTGTTTTTGTAATTTGAAGAAATGGGGAGAAAGTATAAACATATGACATGCTCACCGCTCATCTTCCATCGTCTTATTCTCACCACCCATTGAATGTCATTACAAATTGAAAAGCTGCAACTGATTAGCTATGTGTCAACACTAGGAAGAGTCAAAGAACAATGTAATAGTAGATTTTCTTTACAGCCTACCATTGTAATCTGCTTGAGTATGTTATAATAAGCTGTCAAATGTGATTAATACACGTGAAAGCCTGAGAATAGTGTGGCAAAATTACATACAATGCAGGGTAGATAAAATGTTATGGTAGTATTTTATTTCAAAAATTGGACAAAAAGTCAGAGAAGCCAAGGGGAAATACATACAATAAAGTTATCACACTTGGGAATTCTTTGTTGGATGAAAAATCCTAAGTACCAGGGATTTTCCAGACAGTGTTTAGAATATTACGTGTCTATTGTGTCTGTGTTACGACTGGTCCTGAAAAACTGGAAATCTTATTAGCTGGAGAAAATTAATACATTTATATTTTAGTCATTTAGAAGACAATCTTATTCATAGAGACTTACAGTAAGTTCATACATTTTAACACAGATTCCAAAACATATGGGATCTTGTCTTTACTAGAAGGCACATCAGTAGTGTTATTGCCTGAGCATGGAATTCTGAGCTATATCAGATTATCAATGGCATTGTGGTGTCTAACTGTTCTCTCAATATCATTTCATTACATACTGAAAGAAGGGTGCCATTTTTAATGTCTGACAGCCAAAAGAAAAACAAATGTAATAACACACCAGGTGGGTTTGATTGATTTTAAAGAAATGGACCTACCGAACCACATCTGCCATTAAATAGTATTTGTTGAACAAAACATTTGCCTTTGTATGTTGCTTTGTATTGCATTGTGCGTTCTTTTATTTGTTTCTGTTTTTGTGTAAGGGAATCATTTCTATGTATCATTTCATGTACTGCAGGTCCCAAGAATAAGTTGTCTATAAAAACATAAATGTATCTATATAGCTTTATTTCATTAATTTGCCCCACAAAGAAATATAAAGACAAATGTACGTGGTAGGAAAAAGAAGCCCCAGAAAATTTCAAGACAATTCTAAGACAGAAGGTAAAGACATTAAAGCATAAACCCATGGATAAATTAAGGTACTTTTTCACATTTAAAGACGTCTTAATGTTAATAATAACAACATCCGCATGCAATGGATTTCAAACATACTGTATAAGCCGTGGGTAAATACATCCTTCATACAAGCTAAACAGACAATTTGAAACAACTGTGTTTACGCCCGAAAGTTAATGGTCCTCTCATAAACAAAAACTTACAGGGCAAGACATGTATGAGCACTCCATTACATGGTTACGTAGTTGACCATTTTATCTTTTTATTAACTTCCGTCTATAGAATCTAAAAATACATTATACCTTCATACAGTCACTGAATAGAGTTCGCCATGTCTGTGCAATCCTGCTTCTTGCTATTCGCTTGAATTAGACACATTTCTAATTTAAATCTATGGTTCCCCTGGGTTCAGATAATAGACCGTAGATGTGAGGAGGAGGGGGAGAGAGTAGAAGGAGGGATATCACAGGATATCTTTCTTGATAGAGGGAGAGACCAGAAAGACGAGAGGGGAGAGAGGAACACAGAATCAAAAGGAGATTTCATGGGAGAGCGTGGGGTAAAAACAGTAGATTGCATAGTTTTTTAAATCGTTTTTTCAAAATGTTCTTATGTTGAGCCCACAAAACATGTGACCGTAAAACCCTTCCCACCCTCAAACCATCCTGAGCATAAGCAGCTATATGCAAGAGGTCTATTTTTGGAAATGATGGAGATAGAAAGACAGAGAGAGGAAAAGGAAGTTCTGTCTTCACGTTGTCTACCACTAGCGGCACCATTACACTATTGCAGCGCTTGACTTGGGATAAAATATGTGCAGGAACTGACAAATCGCACATTAGACTATGCTCATCAAATTGAATGTGTTAATAAGGATTGCCTAAAAAAGGAACCGGAACGCTGTTTGCCTATAATTAGAAGTACCGCAACACCAATCCAGACCGTTACGGGCCAAGTCAAGCACTGCACCATAGTATAAATGTACTTAGCGATTAATCATTTTAATTCTTATTCTGAAATAGATTGAGAGAGATAGTCAAAGATAAGAGAGATCTGAATATTTCAAGCTGCCTTGTAGAAATAATGTGTTATGGGGAAAAAGGGTTATGTTTAAAATAATCTGGTTAAATACACGTGTTGATACCCATGCTGAAGACAAATATTGTTACTTCCCTTATTAGGGGAAATATTTTATTGTATCTTTTTTGTATCTTTTTTTGGTCCTGTGCAGTTAAGGTATTTAAATTTCATATATTTGACCAAATTTAAATGTGCATGTATAACATGCCTTCAGCCTAATGGTCTAAGAAGATTTGTTCACACTATAAACGCACAAACAACGAAACCGTGGTGTGATGAGAGGTGATTTGCGAATAATAAAATGACTCAGTAAACACGTTACCGAGAAGTGCGGTCAAGTATTGGCCCGAGGCAGCAAGAAAGACATGATGACGATGACTAAGGAGACAGAGAGGGGGAGGAAGAGGAGGAGCATGATGGGCAGCGAGAGGGACGAGGGCCACAGGGACAGAAGCCATTTGTGGACAGTTCTGGGCTCTTCCGCTGGAGGCACCACACCCTCTCCGACACTGGGCCGACAGATCACCAGCGGTCTGACCTGTGATATACTCTCCTGAGAGGGAGAGAGAGCGAGTTAGAAACAGAGAGGGAGTGAAAATAATAGAGTGGGAGAAGGAAAGGGAAAGCTCCGCGGGGAGAGAGAGTGGAAGAGATAGGTATGAGGGAGAAGAGAGACTTATTATACGGTTGTGTAATGTGTTGTGTGTTTTAATGTGTTTTTTGTGGTCAGTTTGTGATTTCTTGCCCTACCTCTAGAATGGTTCTGTTGTGGGCCCGGTGGGGACTAAGTCTGAGGTTCCAGCGGTGACTTCTGTGACTCCTCCCGCCGTCGTCCTCACTCTCCGTGGTGTCCTGCCGTGCTATTCGCTGCCGCTTACGTCTCCGCGAGCTGATACGCTGGAGAGAACCTGGCTCATGCAGTCTGGACCAGTCGAAAGACAGTAGCAAAATGAAGCGGATATTAAGTGAAGACTGCGTGTGCATGCGATTTCGGTCTGACGGGCGCGTGTGCGGGGATTTCGAACCTGCAGTCCGTGTCCTCGATGTCAGCGTCCGCGTCGCTGTCTCCCTGAGGGTCCGACAGGACACACTCCTCCTGCACAATGCAAATCGTACAAATTCCGCTCATGAATGCCGGAAACACGCACTTGCGTTTTTGATTGTCTCACGTGCACCGTTTAAAATGATCTGCAGTACCAGTGTTGTCGATAAACTATAGCAAGGTTTTGTCATTCGTATTGCTGGAGGAATGAAACACACGCGCTACCTCTGTGCCATATCCCTCCGAGTACCTCGTTATCATCACTCGATTAACACAGTGTTCGCATTTCAGTGTGTCCTGAGCGAGAGAGAGAGATAGAGAAAGAAAAAGAGAGTGAGGGAATATTTACAGTTCGGTCCGGAAAAAATTGGACACTGACACAAGTTTTGTTATTTTGGCTGTTTACCAAAATATATTCAGGTTACAGTTAAATAATGAATATGGGCTTAAATTGCAGTCTCTCAGCTTTAATTTCAGGGTATTCTCATACATTACAGAATTACAGCTCTTTAATATGTAGCCCCTCTTTTTCAAGGGACCAAAGGTAATTGGACAATTGACTCAAACGCTGTTTCATGGACAGGTGTGGGCTATTCCTTTGTTATTTCTTCATCAACTAGGCAGGTAAAAGGTCTGGAGTTGATTTCAGGTGTGGCATTCACATTTGAAAGCTGTTGCTGTGAACCCACAACATGTGGTCAAAGGAGCTCTCAGTTCAAGTGAAACAGGCCCTCCTTAGGCTGTAAAAAAACCCCAAAATCCATCAGATCGATAGCAAGAACATTAGCCGTGGCCAAATCAACAGTTAGGGACATTCTGAGAAAAAAAGAACACACGGGTGAGCTCAACAACACAAAAAGGCCTGGATGTCCACAGAAGACAACAGTGGTGGATGATCATAGGATCCTTTCCATGGTAAAGAAAAACCCCTTCATAACATCCAGCAAAGTGGAGAACACTCTTCAAGACATAGGCCGAGTCAGTCACCTGATCTCAACTTGATCGAGCATGCGTTTCACTTGCTGAAGACGAAACTTAAGGCAGAAAGACCCACAAACAAACAACAACTGAAGACAGCTGCAGTAAAGGCCTGGCAAAGCATCACAAAGGAGGAAACCCAACGTTTGGTGATGTCCATGCGTTCCAGACTTCAAGCAGTCATTGCTTGCAAAAGATTCTCGACAAAGTATTAAAAATGAACATTTTATTTATGATTGTGTTAATTTGTCCAATTACATTTGAGCCCCTGAAATAAGGGGACTGTGTATGAAAATGGTTGTTATTCCGATTCCACTGTGATGACGTACAGAGCCAAAATTATGAAAATTGTGTCAGTGTCCAAATATTACCGGACCTAACTGTTTTTAAAAAATGCTTAGATGTAGAAAGACTGAAATTAAGTTTCCAAATGTATTCAAGCAGAGCCATTGCAAGACCAACTAAAGTCGATATTTTCCAGGCTGACTGATGCCTTGGATTTGACTATAACATTACTGTTACATAACAAAAACATAACCACACTTCGTACTGGCGTCGGTGTACGCGCTTCAGAGGACAGTGGGCAGGGGCCAGTACCACACAAACACACTACGCCGACCTCTCCACAACTCGCCCCCATCTAGAGAGAGACAGAGAGAGAAAGACAGTGGTGTTTAAAACAGAGTCAGTCTTAAACAGAGTCATGAATGAGAGAGAAAATGTATGGGATGAATGAGAGACAGTATGAAATGTGTTCAAAGTTGTATGAAAGAGAGGCCGATGAACAGAAATCATATAAGAGAAAGAATCAGGCTTACGAGAAATGAATGGGAAACAAATTGTGTGTCTGCAAGAAAATCTCAAACAATAATGCATATCCGAAGAGGATTTAGCCTAGTGTTTTACTCAGAAGGGTAAGGGTTTTCTGTTTCGATCTGCAGCCCATCACTGGGTCGTGGTCCCGCTGGACCTGCTCCTAACCTGGGTACAAAAGCCAGGCCAGCTGGTACTTTTCAGCTGCCATTTACAATGATGGTTAACTGTGAACGTTAACACCTTCACACAAAGCATTTCATTACGCATAGCTTGTTGATTCTGCTCCTCAGAAGTCCTCACTGTCCGCCCTCGCCATGGAAACTCAACTTCAAGTGTAAAACTGGTAGAGATCCAGAGAGAAAAATGTAGAGAGAGAGAGAGAGAGAGAGAGAGAGCAGGAAGTAATAATGATTTATCTGTAGCCATTAGCCCATAACTAATTGGACAGCAGCACAGCAGTGGAGGTTACAAAGTACATACCATGCTGTTTAGAGCACAACCCCAACAGTGGCCCTCAATATTAACATCTCTGTCTCTCTGTTAGCGCCTCTGTTAACGTTATTATTAACGTCACTGTCTGTGTCTCTCTCTCACACACACAGACAGACACTCTTTGGGAAACACTGCCCGACCGCGTATGCACTTGCACAATGAGACCTGAGTCACAGTTGCCTTTTAACTCTCAAACAGACACAGGTGCCGGGTTCTGTTACCTCACAGTCGTTGTCGGAGGTCTCTCCAGATGAAAAGAGCGTGCCGCGAGAGTCAGATGCGCTCCGACGCCGCAGCATACCTGGCCTGAGCCTTTCCCTCTGTCCTTCCCTTACACAGACCTGCCGAGGGATAACGGAATCAGGCGCATGCTTAGGGTTACTCGGAATGTCTGCAGGTTGTGTCTCAAATGGATTCCTAGGGCCCAATGAGCACTACAGTCAAAAGTAGTGGCTAAGTACACACAGATCCTTCACATCAAGATTAAATATGGTGGCAGTATGGACAAGTCCCAGAGTAGGTATTCAATGACTATATGTTTTACTTTGGCAGCACTTGGTGCACCTGGTGCATGTGTACATTACTTTAATAAATTAATCCGAATCGTGGCCAAACATATAATAAGGTCTCCTATAGTGTGTTTATTGTGGAGGTGTTGTACATACAATATATGACTAAACAGCCATGTTAATCTGCATTTCAGGAGTCTATGCCAAAGCATGTCGACAGTTTGGACAGACACTCTCGGTGGTGGAATTGAAATAATGGGACAGGTGATGGAAAGTTTCAAGGGGAAATTATCCTGCAAGCTTAGGTATAAACTAGATGATACATCACACCAAGAGCCCCAGATCGTGCTGCACGTTACGCTGGCTGAGGGATTGAGTTTAAAATGATTATCCTCATTTTACGCGCACGTCTCTAAAACAGCTGGCCAGTTATTACGTAATGCGGGAGCTTTCCTAACCCAACAACTTTTGTATTCGCATTTGCAGCACTACAGGGGTTTGTCTTATAATACACAAAATCGAATATGCTGTAGGAAACAATCAAGCACAAACAAATCTACATTGAGGCTTCGCTTTCATCCTTTGTCTAGAAACGCAGTTGAATTCATATTTAACAATGTATTTTCAGTTGTGATGCTGCAGAAAAACATATGCTATTGCCACTTTAACCGTATTTTAAATGACGTAGGCTGCATATGCCTAACGGGATATTTAATTTTTGAATTCCCCTATTGCACAACATAATGCACAATTCAAATTGGGTTGCTTTTATAACGCCATACCTTGAATGCATCGTTCCTTTCCCCAACTATTGTCATGCGAAAAATATTTCAATTTATGATTAAAATAACACAAATAAAAACGAAGATTCTCTCACGGGGTGTACAATCGGAGTTTCGTGGTGCATCCAAAATATGTGACATTGTAATCCGCTATGATGTCAGTGCGAGACAAACCATAGCTCGGCAATCGGGAGTGCGCCGACCATAAATAAAACTCAAAAACAAGGCACGGGAGCGTGCAAAAATGTGGGCGGATATAAAGGATAGACAGTTTGTGAAACCACTTAGATGAGGGGAAAAATGCGATGCAGGGCAGAATCTCATGTAGCAATCATCATGTTTTTTTTCATCGACGCTTTGGGTTTATGCATGTCGTTTGATGGTCAGTGTGCAAAATCTTCATGAAAACTTAATTAAAACCTATATCTCAAATGTTTGCTACCGTAGGCTACACACACACACACACAGACACACACACACACACACACACACACACACACACACACACACACACACACAAATATAGAAGTGAAAACATTACAAAGTTCTTGGCTGTGTCTATAAAGTTTTTATACAGAGACCTTAAGTGATCACTTTTCACTATTTTTAACTCATTGATAAGTGGTTATAAAATCCCTTTAACTCCCATTACCTTATTTAAGCTTAATTTCCCTAAACTGGTGAGCACATCCGACGCTGCCGTGTACTTTTACTTTGTACTTAGTCAACTCAAGCAAAACTGTATTCAGAAAATGAACAACATGAAAAATTAACCATGTTTTGGGCTCAATCATTAAGGGGAGCCATACTTTCATTACAGCAAAGTAATTTCTCAAGCACAGAACATTATTATCAAACCTTTATTTCAAAAAGGAACACAGACTGAGACCAAGGTCTCTTTTACAGCTGGACCTTGCAAATAACATGTGTACACACACAATTTAGGTTCAGTGATAAAAAACTAACAGAAAAATAAAAAAACAGTACAGACAAAACAAGACACAGATAACAAGACGCTCAAACACAAGACATTACATTGCTTTAAACACTGGTGTTATTCCCTCAATGGCCTCAGGTTTTTAATAAGAATTGTGTACTAAACAAACACAGTGCTCTTGTTTTCAAAGCATGCATGTATATATCAAATACATATAACAACCCCGAAAGTACATATCATGTATTACTCTCGCAGTTATGTACAATCAGAGCAACCCTGACCTACCACCATTCTATCAAGTAGTATGATTAGTTCTGCAAAACCACAGGTATCAAAAGCAGCCCTAAAAAGGCAGCCCTAAAATAACTTTTTTGTGAAGCCCCCCCTGGAGTGGTTAACAGCACTGAGCCTCTCCCTTTAGAGGGTTGGCACACTTTTTGTTGATATTGGACTACTCCATGCAGCACACTTCTGGACTACACTCTTCAATTTAGACCACAGATTTTCAATTGAGTTCAAGTCCGGAGACTGTGGTGGCCATTGTAAAACATTTATTTTGTGGTCCCACAACCATTTCTGTGTTGATTTTGATAAATGTTTGGGGTCATTGTCTTGTTGAAAGGTCCACCCAAGGCCAAGTCTCAATCTCCTGGCAGGGGCAAACATGTTGTGAGCTAAACTACCCTGCTACTTAGTGGTAAACAACTCCAAAGCATCAACGATCCACCAACATATTTTACTACAGATATCAGGTGCTTTTTTGTATGCAGTTCCCTTTTGTTGCCAAATGGTTGCATTTTTGTCTCGTCTGACCACAACACACAATTCCAGATGCTGTTCCAATACGCTTCGCAAAGTACAGGCGCTGCAATTTGTGGGCTGGGCTCAGTAAGGGCTTTTTTGCAACCCTTCCAAAGAACTTGTTGACATGGAGGTGGCGTCTAACTGTTGATTTTGAGACTTGATAACCACACGATTTCACTAGACTGTGCAATTCTAAAGCTGTGATCTTTGATTCTTCACTCACAATCTTCCTCAGTGTGCGCGGGAACGATGTGCACGTGCTTTCTCTTCTTGGCAGATCTGCAAATGTTCCGGACTTTGGAAAACTTTCATTATTTCACTGTCTGTGCTTAGCGTTATTTTCAACTGTTTATGTATTTTTTATATGTTTCAGAAATGATTGTGTTGTATTGAAATATTATGGTTTTTTGTTGTTTGAGCTCAAGATAAAACTGATTTTGTGTTGTTCGATTTTTGCATTTACTTTAGCTCAATTTCTTGAAGGGTGCCAATACTTCATAAGTTGACTGTATGTATAAATATACTGATGAGCCAAAACATTACGACCACCTGTCTAACATGCTGTTGGCCCTGCGTGTGCCGCCAAAACAGCGCCGACCCGCCAAGGCATGGACTCTATGAGACCCTTGAAGGTGTCCTGTGGTATCTGGCCTCAAGACATTAGCAGCAGCTTGGATGGGATTGTTGGTCCAGCACATCCCACAGATACACAATCAAATTGAGATCTGGGGAATTTGGAGGCCAGGGCATCACCTTGAACTCTTCATCATGTTCTTCAAACAATTCCCGAACAATGTGTGCAGTGTGCATTATCCCGCCGAAAGGAGTTCCGACACTCGCGTGCCCATTGTAGGTGGACAGGGGTCATCATGGGTATCTTATGTGTTGTGACACACTCCTCCCGTTACCACCATTAACATTTTCTGTGACTTGTGCCGCAGTAGACCTTCTGTCGGTTCGGACCACGGACGGGATAGCCTTCATTGCCCTCGTGCATCGATGAGCCTTGGACACCCTACACCCTGCCGCCGGTTTGTGGTTTGTCCTTCCTCGGACCCTTGTCGCTAGGTACTCACCACTGCTGACTGGGAGCACCCCACAAGCCTTGCTGTTTCAGAGATACTCTGACCAAGTCATCTGGCCATAACAATTTGGCCCTTGTCAAGGTCGCTCAGGTTTTTACTCCTGCCCATTTCTCCTGCATTCAACAAGTTGACTACAAGAACTGATGGTTTGCTTACCATCTAATCTACCCCGACTTTGACCTGTGCCCTTGTTAGGAGATGATCAACAGTATTTGTTTCCCCTGTGAGTGGTCATAATGTTTTGGCTCATCAATGTGTATGTTCTCAACTGCGGTTTCATAAAAAAACTGTGACACAGCACATTAATTTATTTCAACAGTTATTACAAAAATCTAATGTATTAGGATATTACACAATACATAATATTACTTTCTTCACCAGCACAATTTGCATGAGGCAAAAAAGCTGTTGCCATGATTATTAACATTATTATTTCACCGATCTGTCTGAAATAGAAGACTAGTGGATTGCAAATGTTTGTGGAGAGTTTACAATATTTATTATATGTTACACAATTAAAAAAGGAGGAGACCGATGAAAGAGATCATTATGAATGTGATGTGGTGGGGGTGTTGATATTATCAGAGGCTGATACGGGAGGGTTGTGTACACACAAGCAGCAATTCAAACAGGAGATGCTGGCTTGATAAGGAAATTAAGGAAATGGGTGCAACTTAAATAAACTGGGACTGATACACAGTAGCTCAGATAGAGTTGACAATTCAGTTTGAGAGGCAGAAAGAAAGGTTGCTCCGAAACCGGGTTGTTGCATGAAAACTGTTGGATATATCTAACCTGTCCTTCTTGAAAATATCACCATAATTATTGGACCCAGGAAGGAACCAGGACACATGTGAACACATCCAATTGAAGCAAATTATATCCATTGAAAAGAAAAAAAATTGAAACTAGGAGCAGGAGGACATTCTTCTTTAGAAGAGAAGGAGACATATCATTGCCTCTTAAGCAACTTTTGGATTGTGGGAATCCTTTTGGTAAAGCTTTTCTGTTGATCATGATTCAGTTGTGTGGTTTTGGCACATTAACAATAGAAGAATTGGTATGGTGGTATGATTATAGAGGGAAATCTGATTGCTGAGATTGAATCTCTGCATACAAAGACAATCAGGATAATTAGCAGAGAACGGCGGAGAACAGATATTCATTTTTCGCACATAGCAGAAAGACTTTTTTTTACATTCGTTGTTTTTTAACTGAATTCTACAGCTGAAAAGACCAACTAAAAAAGAATCATGAAAGGACCAATTAAACATTCCGATCAAATACAGAACATGCCCCAAACATTGGGCCTCGACCAATCGTGGTCCTCCTTCCTTAAATCTACCCCTTGTCTACGCCTCAACACCATGGATTTCTCAGATCTGTGGGACGAGGAGGACTGGATTGGAACAGATTCCTCTGAGGAAGACGGAGGTACCTCGAACAATCAAACATCTGCATGTCTTCAAACTCCACCTCCTCCTCCTCCCATGCCGCCCTTGCCACCTTCACCTCCCCTGCCCCCAGGGAAGGCCCCTCCCAAGGGGAGAGCCTCAGGTCGCCGTACACTAAAGCTCCACTGGAGGGAACTCCAGAGCCTACCACCCCTGCCCAGAGTTAGTCGCTTTGGGCCCCAGACCATCTGGGCTGGCCTGGAGCCTGTGCACCTGGACACCAACCGATTGGGGTACCTGTTTGAGACAAAGGCCAATGTCTCCATCTGTAGTGCAGTGATGGGATGGCAGGTAAGAGTCAAAGGAGAAACTTGTAGAATATTTTCATTCTAGTTTGAAAATGGAAAGGTACTTATTTGCAGTAATAATGGAATGATAGGGTTTTTTCTTGAAAGACTTTCTTTCGGGCAACACTGTCAAGTCGTCTCCAGTGCAATGCCTTAATTGGGGCTCTGGCTAACTTGGTACAAAGATTGCTTACACTTGTCGCCAAGGCAGTTGTGCACAGCACATAGTCTGCTGGCAAATATTTAACATTCGCGAGTGACCTTATTCTGCATCATTAACCAAGTAGTAAGTGGATATTTACCACATTCTGGGATTTATAGCCACTGGCAGTAACAGTGCTGCTGTCAAGCCAAAACAAGTTCCCAAAAATGGTGTACAATATCATACACTGTTCAAAACATTTTAGGGAACAAGTATTCATCATAGAATAATATGTGATGGAAAATCCATTGATTAGAACACTTTTGGAAGTAAGTGTCAATTGAACTTCAGGGATATCAATCTGTCCAGTTAGGAAACATAAGTGGTTGTGAATCAGTGTCACCTGGTTTGGTGCAAATGAAAGTGACAACAGGTGCACTGGAGAGGCAACAGCAAGACAACTCCCAAAAAGGGAATGGTTTTGCAGGTGGTGGCCACAGACAATAGCTCTCTCCTTATCCTTCCTAAGGGATTCTTCTCTAGTTTTGTGTTTTGCTAGTGTCCTTGTCACTGCTGGTAGCATGCGGCGGTACCTGCAGCCCATTCAGATTGTACAAGTAGTCCAGCTCCTCCAGGATGGCATATCCATACGTGCCATCAGTATCTGCTCCTTTGAGCTAGGAGGAACAGGAGGAGCACTGCCAGAGCCCTACAAAATGACCTCCAGCGGGCTACTGGTGTGCATGTTTCTGACCAAACTGTCAGAAACAGACTCCATGAGGGTGGCATGAGGGCCCTACATCCTCTAGTGGAACCTATGCTTACAGCCTAGCACCATGCAGCTCGATTGGCATTCACCAGAGAACAACAGAATTGGCAGGTCCGCCATTGGCGCCCCGTTCTCTTCGCAGATGAGAGGAGGTTCACACTGAGCACATGTGACAGACATGAAAGAGTCTGGAGATGCTGTGGTGAACGTTATGCTGCCTGCAACATCATCCAGCATGACCGGTTTGGTGGTGGGTCAGTGATGGTCCGGGGAGGCATATCCTTGGAGGGTCGTACAGACCTCCATGTGCTACCCTGACTGCTGTTAGGTACTGGGATGAAATCCTCAGACCCATCGTCAGACCTCACGCTGGTGGAGTGGGCCCTGAGTTACTCCTGGTAATACCTGGCCTCATGTGGCCAGAGGGTGTAGGCAGTTCCTGGATGACGAAGGCATTGATGCCATTGACTGACCCTCACGTTCCCCAGACCTGAATCCAATTGATAACCTCTGGGACGTTATGTATCAGTGCAACCACCACTGCCAAGTAGGGCCAAAGACAGTCCAGGAGCTCACTGATTCCCTGATCCAGGTCTGGGAGGAGATCCCCCAGGACACCATTCGTCATCTCATCAGGAGCATGCCCAGACATTGTCGGGAGTGTATACAGGCACGTGTGGGCAATACACACTACTGAGTCACATTATGAGTTGCCGTGATGAAATTCACGCAAGTTGGAACAGCCTGTGATTTCAATTGTTTACTTTGATTTTCGGTCTGAGTTTGAATCCAGCCATCAATCAGTTGGTGATTTTGGTTTCCATTGACCGTTGTTCGGTCATTTTGTTCTCAACAAATTACACAATGTACAGTAAAGATTTTTATCTTTAATATATTTACTTCATCGAGACCCGATGTGTGATTTAAGTGTTCCCACAATTTCTTTGAGCAGTGTAGATGTGCCACATGTCATCAAAACCATTTGCTTAAAAACTTGAAATTTCAAGTGTTCAGGGCCATAGATGTTTTTTTATTAACAAAAGTCAAAGAGTACAGTAGGGGAAAATCAAAAGATAAAATGCAAACAGTCTCCTCGGGTGGGTACGTCATCTATGGGGTGGCCCTCACAGTGGCAGTTTAGCAGGAGTAGGTACAGGTGGTCGAAACCCGGGCGGCCTCTGTCTCCTGGCTTCCTTCGCCCCTTCTAATTATCCCGCCTCCCTGGGGTAGTACAGCGTGAAGGGCATTCGGGAGAGCCAGAGCTGCTCTTCTGGGGCCTTAATATACGTGTCCTGAGGAGGTACGGATGGGAGGCAGCTGGGCAGGGGAAGGGCTGGTCCGGCCAACAACATTTTCCATAACCCGCCATTTTGTCCATCAGGGGAATTGTTGCGAAACTCATTCAGGAGTGGGCACTTTAACACTACACTATAAAGGCTGAGTGAGATATTTTTGTCTCTACTCTTTCTTTTTGTTTTGCCTTGTTGTTGGTGTTTTCTTATGCTACAATGAAGTAAAATCTAATGTTGCATGAAAGTAGGTAGTGTAGCATAAACAAGTGGTTTGCTGAATAATTCATGTGCTGAGTATGCTTTGACTATGCAAATATTAAAATATTATTTGTACTATTACTGAGTACACAATAAAAATAATTGATCACAAAAAACATCCAGCCCTAAATGGGAGGTTTGAGACCACGCCCCCATACACATCAATGGGTCTGCAGTAGAGAGAGTTCACAACATCAGGTTCCTCGGGGTCAACATCAGCGATGACTTGACCTGGTCTCATCACTCTAACGTCGTGGTGAAGGAGGCCAGGAAACGGCTCTTCCTATGCCGATTAAGGAGATTTGGCATGGATTCCAGGATACTCACAAACTTCTACAGATGCACTATCGAGAGCATCCTGACCGGCTGTGTCACCGCCTGGTATGGCAGCTGCACCGCCCTCGACCGTAAAGCACTTCAGGGGGTGATTAAAACAGCAGAGAGCATCACAAGGTCTGACCTGCCATCCCTGCAGGATTTCTACACAGAGAGGTGTAGGAGGAGGAGCAAATGAATCATTACAGATCCCAGCCACCCACGCCATGGACTGTTTACCAAGCTGCCGTCAGGCAGAATGTACAGGAGTATTCAGTCCAAAACTAACAGGCTACGGGACAGCTTATTTACACAGGCTGTAAGACTGCTCAACTTGGGAACCCCTCTTCCCTTCTATCCATATTCCCATGTACACTTGTCACTCTATATCATGCTCATCTGCCAATTACAGCGCCAGAAAAAATTAAGAGACCAATGCACCTTTTTCTTTCCTTTCCAAAAAAGTCGAAAAGGAAGGTTTTGAGTGAGGAAACGAAAGCGTTCAATTTGCAGTGGTCTCTTAATTTTAACCCTTCTTGCATTAGTCTCTTAATTTAGAACACTTACTACCCACAGAAAGCCTTAGCTCGACTTTCAAGTGCCTAAGATTTTTGCTGCACAGTACTGTATAGGTATTAATGGGGGTTTGTCCGGGATCAATCCAATTTCATCATGCATGTTCATAATAGTAACAATAATTTGAGCATGCAATAATACCATGTTATAAAATAATATGAAATATAATCTAGTATGATGAAATATAATTATATTTTAAATTAGGAAAGAAAAAGGTGCAGTGGTCTCTTAATTTTTTCCAGAGCTGTATATCATGCACACCCGTCACTTTCACATTGCATTACAGTTGTATAGTTGTATAGTTATTATTACTGATTCGTGTTTTTGTATAGTGTTAGTATTGATAGATTGTGTTTCTTCTTATTTTTAAATTATAATTACTGTTACTTTTTAACTTTTAACTGCACGGTCGGGAGTAGGAAAACCAATCATTTCATTGCCATAACTTGTTATTGCAAATTACAAAAAAAACCTTTGAAACCTTGAAACCTTGAAAAAAAAGGTGGTCCGCGTTGATTTAATCAACTTGTTTAAACTTGTTAGCGAGGGGTCGGGTTAAATGCAAAATATGTTTTTGGAGACCTTGTGCGATACCATCAGCTAAAATAATGTAATCCTAAAATCTCTGCCTTTTATACTCTCCGTGCCTTTCTTCCCTCCCAGAAGCAGCCATCAGTCTCAGTGTTGGGGGTGAAACGTAGTAACATCATCACCATCGCCCTCAGTGGCCTGCCTCCTCCACGCCTGCTGCCTCCTGCCATTCACGCCATGGACTGTAGTGTGTTGGACAGAGATGATATACAGGCGAGTCTCTACCATCATTGTGACTCACTACACCAAACATTTCGAGTCCTCCGTACTTGACTCTCCATAGATAAGTCATGACACGCTGCAAAGCCCACATGGAAAATACAGTGAGGAGCATTTTAACAAAACTGTCGCTTTCCACGGTGCATCTATTAGAAGTCACCGTCCATCTATGTATACAGCTCTGGAAAAAATTAAGAGACCACTGCACCTTTTTCTTTCCTTTCCAAAAAAGTTTAAAAGGAAGGTTTTGAGTGAGGAACAGAAACGTTCAATTTGCAGTGGTCTCTTAATATTAACCCTTCTGTTCCTCACTCAAAACCTTCCTTTTCGACTTTTTTGGAAAGGAAAGAAAAAGGTGCAGTGGTCTCTTAATTTTTTCTGGAACTGTATCTCAGTGCAGCTTCCATAATAGGCATTCCCCATCCACTGACCTCACATTTCTGTGTTCCCCCTCCCCCATCTTAATTCATAATTTCTCTCTCTTTACAGCGTCTACAGTCCCTGGTCCCAAGTGAGAAGGAGCTGGCTCTAATCAGGGAGGCACAGGCCCAGGACCCAAAATTGCCACTGGCTCCGGCTGAGCTTTGTCTCCTCACTCTTGGAGAGATCACTCACCTGGGCCCCAGGCTCCAGCTCTGGGCCTTTGCCCTGGACTATGACACTCTGGAAAGGGTAGGTGTCTGAACTTCAGTGGCAGTGGAGGACGGATATACAGTCGTGCCCATAAGTTTGCATACCCTGGCAGAAACTGTGAAATCTTGGCATTGATTTTGAAAATATGACTGATCATGCAAAAAAACTGTCTTTTATTTAAGGATAGTGATCATATGAAGCCATTTATTATCACATAGTTGTTTGTCTCCTTTTTAAATCATAATGATAACAGAAATCTCCCAAATGGCCCTGATCAAAAGTTTACATACCATTGAATGTTTGGCCTTGTTACAGACACAAGGTAACACACACAGGTGAAAATGGCAATTAAAGTTGAATTTCCCACACTTGTGGCTTTTAAAATTGCAATTAGCATCTGTGTATAAATAGTCAATGAGTTTGTTAGCTCTCACGTGGATGCATTGAGCAGGATAGATACTGAGCCATGGGGAGCAGAAAAGAACTGTCAAAAGACCTGCGTAACAAGGTAATGGAACTTTATAAAGATGGAAAAGGATATAAAAAGATATCCAAAGCCTTGCAACTGCCAGTCAGTATTGTTCAATCACTTATTAAGAAGTGGAAAATTCAGGGATCTCTTGATACCAAGCTAAGGTCAGGCAGACCAAGAAAGATTTCAGCCAAAACTGTCAGAAGAATTGTTTGGGATACAAAGAAAAACCTACACGTGACCTCAGGAGAAATAAAGGCTGCTCTGGAACAAGATGGTGTGGTTGTTTCAAGGAGCACAATACGACAATACTTGAACAGAAATGAGCTGCATGGTCGAGTTGCCAGAAAGAAGCCTTTACTGCGCCAATGCCACAAAAAAGCCCGGTTACAATATGCCTTGACACGCCTCACAACTTCTGGCACACTGTAATTTGGATCAAAATAGAGCTTTATGGTCACAATCATAAGCACTATGTTTGGAGAGGGGTAAACAGGGCCTATAGTGAACAGAATACCATCCCCACTGTGAAGCATGGTGGTGGCTCACTGATGATTTGGGGGTCTGTGAGCTCTAAAGGCACGGGGAATCTTGTGAAAATTGATGGCAAGATGAATACAGCATGTTATCAGAAAATACTGGCAGACAATTTGCATTATTTTGCATGAAAGCTGCGCATGGGATGCTCTTGGACTTTCCAGCACAACAATGACCATAAGCACAAGGTCAAGTTGACCCTCCAGTGGTTACAGCAGAAAAAGCTGAAGGCTCTGGAGTGGCCATCACAGTCTCCTGACCTTAATATCGTCAAGCCACTCTGGGGAGATCTCAAACGTGCGGTTCATGTAAGACGACCAAAGACTTTGCATGACCTGGAGGCATTTTGCCAAGACGAATGGGCAGCTATACCACCTGCAAGAATTTGGGGCCTCATACACAACTATTACAAAAGACTGCACACTGTCATTGATGCTAAAGGGAGCAATACACAGTTTTAAGAGCTAAGGGTATGCAGACTTTTGAACAGGGGTCAGTTCATTTTTATTTTTGTTGCCATGTTTTGTTTTATGATTGTGCCATTCTGTTATGACCTACAGTTGAATGTGAATCCCATAAGAAATAAAAGACGTGTTTTGCCTGCTCACTCATGTTTTCTTAACAAATGGTACATATATTACCAATTATCCAAGGGTATGCAAACTTTTGAGCACAACTCTATGTATGGATGCATTGTTGGATGGATTATAATGGACAATACTGTCAACTTTGAACTGATACAAGCGGGCTTGCTTCCTACCACTCCTGAAATACAACCCTGTTGTGTCAGCACTTGTTAGCAACTGCTGTTGTGAATTTATGTTCTAAGACTGTCTTTATATGTGCATAGATGTTGCCTACCAATCGCTCTGTTATGTTTCATCAGGAAATTGCTGAGCCTCTTTTTCACCTAAAGCTTGCCATGGAACAACTGGCTGCCAGTCAGACCTTCAGATGCATCCTGGCCACAGTGCTAGCCATTGGTAATTTCCTCAATGGGTGCAAGGTAAACCTCCAACAAATGTCAAGTCTGCATCTCTTCAGCTTTAATATCTCGTTTGCAAAAGCTAAAAAGACCTCCTCTCTGCCCCCCCCCTCTCTCTCTCTCTCTCTATGTCTCTCTCTTCTCACTCCACACTCTCTACCTCTTGTGTCTCTAGGCCCGTGGTTTTGAGTTGAGTTATCTGGGGAAACTCTCTCAGGTTAGAGACACACACTCCCGCCAGCCTCTGCTGCACCATGTGTGTGTTCTACTGATGCAGCTCTACCCGCAGTCCACCGACCTCTACTCAGACATCACCTCTGTCACCCGCGCCAGCAAGGTGAGAGCGGCGTTTGTTGTGTGTGAGGGGGCAGTGCAGTGGGGGGGGGGGGGGGGG
>JACXGI010001989.1:14918-27480 GCA_016801175.1 Esox masquinongy | reverse complement strand
TCTCCCCCTGCCTCTTCTCTTCTCGCTTTCTCTCCCTCCTCTCATGTTTTATTTCTCTATTTCTCTCTACCTACCTATCTCTCACTCTCTTGTTCTCTCTGAGCATCTCAAGGTCAAACAATACAGTTGTAGTCCAGATAGTCAACCAGGAATATTCCTGTGTCACAATCCATTATGTAGGAACCCTACCCGGATTCTAACAATCCTGCTTTAGATTGCACATGCAGTTTACTTACAAAATGGATTTAAATTAAGAAATGTGTTAAGAATACTGACTACAGTGCAACCACTGAATGAGCAAGCTACAAGAAATGTAAAATGTTCGACTACTCAGACTGGAACATTAAGACATTCTCTGAAGTTTGTAGGATTAAAAAGTAAATCAACGCTTTATACATAGAATCCATTTGGTGATAGAGGTTTCAACCATATGGAAACTGTTTTCCTTTATCATCGTCTGTGATCTCATTGACATTCATCAATATGTTTCTTTAATCTGTGGAAATCGATATGTTGGCAACAGTGGCCGATTCTTTGCATGCTGCGGTTGCGCCTGTGTATTCGAGAGAAAAAGACGGGGTAAAGAGGGGGATCAACCGAGCAATGGAGAGGGAAAAGCACGGAAGATGGCAGGTGCGACAGGAGGCGACAGAGAGTAAGGGTAAAAAGAATGATTAACAGGTAAGACGCAAAGGAGACAGGTAAGTGAAAAAGGGACAGAAAGAGAGGGAATGAAAGGGACAGTTCTGACATCATACTGACTGTTGCTGGTTTAAGTAGGTCAGGCACAATGTTGTGATGTCACTCCCAATGGAACTGGCCCGCCGGAACACATGCCACTAGGCACACACTAGGAAACTCGTAAATGTCCGACTTGCTACTTGGTTAAACTCCACATCAGACAACCAGTTAGAAAGTCTGATTGTAATTAGAGTTCTCTTAGTTCTGACTAGCCCATGAATGAGGCCAACACCCCTTAGCTGCCACTGCCTCAGCACAACAAACCCACCGGAAACCCCCGCCCCATTTCTTCCTTTTTCCCCGCCCATCTCCCAAAGTCCAGCAGCTGTCTCAACAGCACAACCAGATATACACAACAGAATTATTTAATCTGCGGGGATAAAACCATTCTCTCCCTCTCTTTGTCTTCTGCCTTTTCTCCCCCCCCTTCTCTTCCTGTATACTTCCTGTATACATGGTTCTTTCATCACTGAACCTTGGTTTAATGTGATTCTTTGCATGACTGATAGTTTATCAAAACAACTGCACCTGTCCTTGTAAAGCAGAGCTTAGGGCTGTGCAGTGGGTATTAATCAGACTGGGTGAGACCTGGTCTGGTGCTGCCAGCATACAGGACAAAGACAAGCAGGCAGATCTCTGCTGAGCCATCAGCACTCCTGAGGAACAGAGGGGGAGAGGATGGGGAAAGTGTGTGTGTGTGTGTGTGTGTGTGTAGAGAGAGAAACAAGGTCAACAAGAATAAGAAATCACACAAATAGATAAAATAATGCATTTTATTTCCAGAAAGGTATAGAAAATATGATTAAGATATTGTAAATTGAGGTTCAAGCAGTAACCCGTATTTTGTTCTTTTGGCTCTGTATGTAATCCAGCAATTTTAAATTGATATGATACAATCACTAAGATATTGAATTGCAGAATATCAACTTATAGAAATGACAGCACTTTTCCTAAATAATACTCTCACTGCTGTATATATGTAACTTCTTGAAAACATTTTACGCATCTCCATTCATCGAGAATCTAGCATGGTACAGCAAAAAACAGTGGAAATTATTATTTCTTTTTTACACAAGAAAATATATGGAATATTTAATTTTCTAATGATTAAATAATCATATAGTAACACAATAATTTGCTTACGGCTTGCCACAATTTTTTCATTTTAAAGTGAGTAAAACTCTGCCTCTCTTGACCAGCATCCTCAATTGGGAAAGAGTAAGAAACCAGTGAAAGTGGTTTGCAGGGGCGAACCAATGACGTGTGTGGATTGAATTAAGTTAGCATTGACCTGCGCCCCAACCTCAAGCAACACGGTAACTCCATTGGTCACTGAGTCACCCCCACTTTGACTATTGTGATCATACACAACGGCAATCGGGACTTGGTTCTTGTACAAGTACACATTCATTATGTAGTTGTTGTGTTTGAAGCAGCTTAAGGTGAAGAAGTAGATTCCTTTCACTGGTGCTGTGAAGATGCCTGTCACAGGGAGGTAGAGAACGATTAGGTATGACACCTTTCTTACCACACACACACAAACACACACATACAGGCAACACATGCATACAGTACATTCTACCTGTAATCGCGTTGTAAGCCTGTCCTTCGTTCAGTTGAACGTTATGGAATTTCAGAGTGATTTCAGTGTTGTAAGGGCCTAAGTATCCTCCTTGGAGCCCAGCAGAAAAGGCCACAGCTGGTTTGTCTGTATCGAGAAAAGAGAACAAACCAATCTGAGGCACTCATTCTAGACGTGAAGTTTCAAATTGCCCCTGGCCTCACCGATAACGTAACATACAGCTCTGGAAAAAATTAAGAGACCACTGCACCTTTTTCTTTCCTTTCCAAAAAAGTTGAAAAGGAAGGTTTTGAGTGAGAAACAGAAGCGCTCAATTTGCAGTGGTCTCTTAATTTTAACCCTTTTGTTCCCCACTCAAAACCTTCCTTTTCAACTTTTTTGGAAAGGAAAGAAGAATGTGCAGTGGTCTCTTAATTTTTTCCAGAGCTGTAACAGTTACATGTACATTCATAGTTTAGACAGTATTCATTACCACATTGGTAACTGACATTCATTTCTGCATGACAATACCTGCTTTGTTCTCTTTTAGCTTCAGTTCCAGAGCTGCGATCTTGATCTCAATCCTCTGGATATCTTCGTGATGTGTGGATGTCTTAGTCTGCTCAGAGTCCTGTGCTTGCACACTGGAACCAGTGGCAAACATAAGAAGGCCAAACAATGCAACATTAAAGAGAGTCATTGTGCTGTGTTGTTTTCTGTTGTAGTTGCGGCATCTCATCTCCATCTTTTATACCCTTTTCTAGTCAAATGTTTTAATATTGACATGAGGGCGGTTGTTAGGAAGTGTATCAGCAATTTATTTCTGTTGCACAATTATTACTTTTTAAGATCTCATGCCTAGATCTTAAAAAGTAATAACTTATGTCTCAAAAATAGTAGTGGAAACTCCCAAGTATAGTTTTGATCTGTCTTGGTGCACAGTTAGCACTTTAATCCATGAGTAAGGTTTATGACTAGAAAACAACACCAAATGTTCTGTGTATGATGGTAATGCAGTAAACTATCCAAAATATTCTCTTACAATACTACCATTAGGGCTGGTTTCCTAAATACAGATGAAATGTAGTGGGGGCCAGATAGATTCACTTTTTTAATGCTTTTTTAGTGCTTTTTAATTAAGGACTAGAAACCAGTCTTCAAAAAGTGTCACAAAAATGAAACTTCCCAGAGTGTCTGTGTTAAGATGAACTAGATTACATAGTTCTTCATAAGCCATGGAGTTCGAGAAATCAGCGGAGCTGTGAATGGGCCAGGATTATTACCACTGAGTTTTCATCTTTTTTTTTTCTCTCTCTGGAACAACATTAACCCTGATTCCCTTGAACAAACAGCAACAGCACTACATTGGGAAGTTAAAGGAGGGTGAGGAGGGTGGTTGGAGATTTGCGCTTGGGGTTAAGGGTTCAGATCAACTGATTAAAAGAAACCAGCAGCAGATCACATGGCAGAGATATCAGATAAATCCCATCTATCTGAAAGAGAGGCCAGGTTGTGAAAATCTAAGGAGCAAGCCAAAATGCCAGAACAAGACATTGGAAAATAACACTGAGATAAGTACAAAGAACATAGAATGGAATCAGCAGCTAAGAAACCAGCAAAGAGGGAACCAGGTACAATTGGTAGTTACAGTTGCGTTCAAAAGTTTGCATACCCTTGGAGAATTGGTAATATATGTACCATTTGTAAAGAAAACATTAGTGAGCAGGCAAACACGTCTTTTATTTCTTATGGGATTCACATTCAACTGTGCGTCATAAAAGAATGGCACAATCACAAAACAAAACATGGTAACAAAGAAAAAAATGAACTGACCCCTGTTCAGAAGTCTGCATACCCTTAGTTCTTAATACTGTGTATTGCCCCCTTTAGCATCAATGACAGCGTGCAGTCTTTTGTAATAGTTGTCTATGACGCCCCGAATTCTTGCAGGTGCTATAGCTGCCCATTCGTCTTGGCAAAATGCCTCCAGGTCATGCAAATTCTTTGGTCATCTTGCATGAACCACACGTTTCAGGTCTCCCCAGAGTGGCTCGATGATATTAAGGTCAGGAGACTGTGATGGCCACTCCAGAACTTTCACCTTTTTCTGCTGTAACCACTGGAGGGTCAACCTGGCCTTGTGCTTAGGATCATTGTCGTGCTGGAAAGTCCAAGAGCATCCCATGCGCAGCTTTTATGAAGAAGAATGCTAATTGTCTGCCAGTATTTTCTGATAACATGCTGCATTCATCTTGCCATCAATTTTCAAGATTCCAAAAATTTCAGTGTGACAGAAGCTGTAAGGCATGCCAAGGTGTTATCGGACATATCGTAACTGGGATTTTTTGTGGCATTGGCACAATAAAAGCTTCTTTCTGGCTACTCAACCAAGCAGCTCATTTTTGTTCAAGTATCCTCATATTGTGCTCCTTGAAACAATCACACTGTCTTTTTACAGAGCAGCCTGTATTTCTCCTGAGGTTACCTGTGGGTTTTTCTTTGTATCCTGAACAATTCTTCAGGCAGTTTTGGCTGAAATCTTTCTTGGTCTACCTGATCTTGGCTTGGTATCAAGAGATCGCCGAATTTTCCACTTCTTAATAAGTGATTGAACAGTACTGACTGGCATTTGCAAGGCTTTGGATATTTTTTATATCCTTTTTCATCTTCATAAAGTTCCATTACCTTGTTACGCAGGTCTTTTGACAGTTCTTTTCTGCTCCCCATGGCTCAGTATCTATCCTGCTCAATGCATCCACGTGAGAGCTAACAAACTCATTGACTGTTTATACACAGACGCTAATTGCAATTTTAAAAGCCACAGGTGTGGGAAATTCACCTTTAATTGCCGTTTTAACCTGTGTGTGTCACCTTGTGTGTCTGCAACAAGGCCAAACATTCAAGGGTATGTAAAGTTTTGATCAGGACCATTTGGGTGATTTCTGTTATCATTATGATATAAAAAGGAGCCAAACAACTATGTGACAATACATGGCTTAATAAGATCACTATCCTTTAATAAAAGACTGTTTTTTTGCATGATCAGTCATATTTTCAAAATCAATGCCAAAGTTTCACAATTTCTGCCAGGGTATGCAAACTTATGGGCACAACTGTATATCCGTCCTCCACTGCCACTGAAGTTCAGACACCTACCCTTTCCAGAGTGTCATAGTCCAGGGCAGTAGAGTCCTACTGATAAGTCCTAGGGATAATTATGCTGAAAATAGACTCAAATTTCACTGACATTTAAGTTTATTGAGATTATGTGAAGGATGAGAGAAAGAGAAGGAAAGAGAAAAAGAAGTTGAAGGGAGATGGTAGAGCTCAGGTCAGATATTTTGTTGGAATGTAGGACGCAAAGAGAGTAGGACCGAGGTAAACCTACGAAAAGCAATACTGAGATGACTGATACTTTGTTAAAAAAAAGAGGCAGGGTTAGCGAGAATTTTGGATCAGTAGGATTAAACAGCTTGGCTGCAACAGGGCTCTTTGTTCAACAGACATCCCTAGAGATGAGGAGGTGTACTTTGCTATATAATAACAAATGGGTTCGTACATGGAATGGAGTTTGTTTGATTAATGACCCGTCCACAAGGAAGGACTTGGATAAGATATTCAAACTGAAAAGAATCTGAAGAAAGGCTGCGATGAGAGACTCAAATGGGTTAGAACAACCTGAAGACTTTGACGTGGGGCTGTGTTACAGACCATGAAACAAGCTTTAGTAGAGAATGACAGCTTGCTTACTCAACTCAGCAGTAGTTGACAATTTGGATGTAATGGTGGACTTGGGCCAGTCGGCCAGTTAACACCCCAATGTGTGATTCTATCACTGTATCGAGTGATGCAGCAGCTCCAATCCAATCATCACTACACTAGAAAGATTTATAGCGCAGTCCAGCAGGCTGAAATGGTTTTTAAAAAAATCTAATACTTCAAGTGTAGGAGCCAAGAGCCTGAAAGGCAGGGTTTTGGATGGGTAGAACTTTTTAATTGATTCCCTTGGTGCCACAGTGCCAGGAAAAGATCGATCAAGCACAACAGATGCATTTGTACAATTTCTAATAGAATGTGAACCCATGTCGATGAGTCCTGAACAAAAATCGCTATTTAATCCGCACACATTCAGATATGGAAATGGGAGTGAGGCATTTGGTGAAATGACCAACATGGATATATGAATGGAATCCTCAGAAAGCCACTTTATGAAGGAATGCCC
Source organism: Esox masquinongy (assembly GCA_016801175.1). Taxonomy (NCBI): domain Eukaryota; kingdom Metazoa; phylum Chordata; class Actinopteri; order Esociformes; family Esocidae; genus Esox; species Esox masquinongy. The sequence continues at coordinate 20,956 of JACXGI010001989.1, read as the reverse complement.
CCCCCCATTTGAAAATTGTGATTTTGTAAGGTTATTCCATTCAACCCTTAATGCAACGAAGCAGGGCCTTAGTCTTGAATTGGATGTCCAATTTGGGGGAGAAAAATATAGAGAAATAAATCTGTGGTGTCTGAGATATAGTGTGAGTAGGCAGGATATATCCCTAAGCATGTGTGCCAAGTTTACCTTATGTGATTTGTGAGGAGAGGGGGCAAGCACCACCTTTCTTGACTTTTGGTCTTAACTCCCAATGGACTCAGGATATGAGATACGTGTCTTCCAAAGCACATCTGATCCCTGCTTCCAATGGTTCATCTTGTCAGAAACCTGGCATTTACAAAATGACACTTAAGTTCACTATAGATTGTATGTGATCTTGTTAATCTTTATGTGTACTGTAGCCTTGCACATGCACACAGACATACACACTCATTGTGACACATGCACACACACATGCACACAAATACACATTATGCTTTGCATCTTTTTGGCAAAATGTTTTTTTTACTGTTCCTTCTGCTCTTAAATGGCCTAGCTCCTAGCATTTCATTTGCTATTACATCCTTATCAACAAAATAAATGAAACACTTTTTATTCCCCAGCCTGTCAAACACTGTTCCTGTATTTCATTCTACAATTAAAAAGCAGGCTATGGTATTGTGTCAAAGAGGGCTGTTGAGTTTGTGCTAATATATTTTGTTGACTCTAACTAACCAGACTATACTATTGAAATGAACGATTGTGCTGGTACTTGGCAAACAGTGCCTGCCACATTTGTATGTTTCTTTTTCTATTGTGATTTCACATTTTTCCGTAGTTGACTTATAACATTTTTCCTGTTACTGAGATAAGACCTTTCTATGTCATTTTGACCCGTGAGGCATGAGACAATAAATCACACACACACAAGCACGAACAGATATACCTGTATTAATTTCAATGGTCTGTAACAGAGATACATGACCTTTCTATGTCATGGTGACCTGTGTGGTGTGGGACACTAAATCAAACAAGCACGCACACACCCACATATAGAAACATTTGTATTAATTTTATGGTTTGTTGAAGGGCTTGAAGGAAGTACAGTGCCTGCTTAAGTAGACTACACAGACCTTGCACAGTGGTCAGAATGTTCTGCCATAAAATACAATAAAAATGAACTAAAAGGGATTTCTCTGGAATCTTTTCACAAATCCTACACAAGATTTTCTTACTTATATGTACACAGTATGGTTACATATTAGTCTAACATAAGAAACATGTTAATGTCAATTTTCTGACCAGTAAGTGTTTACTTGTTTAAACACTTATATAGCATTGAGGTAAACACAAAACAGAAAGATTTTTTTTCCTCAGTACTTGTACTGACAATAAAGTTGAATCTAATCTAATGTATGTTGGGGGCAAGGCCAACCCCCTCCATGGGTGTACCTTGTCCCTTCATGGTTGATCATTTCTTTCTAGCTGTAATTTTGACGCTGGACAGCCCTGTATCCAAAAAATAAGTATAATTATTAAAATAGTATGTTAGTACGAGTATACTGTTATACGAGTATACGAGTATAAGTGCTTTAAAATGGAACCATTTATTCCATACTTTAGTACAGTATAGTGGTAACACATGATTTGAAATAGCATTGTAGTGCACATAATAGATATCCTGCAAATTATTTCAAATGCCTTCATCTTCACTCCTGGAGTCGGTGTCCGACCACGGTGGTTCTCCGCAGCAGGGGTTGTTGGATGTGGTGCTACGCTACACCCTGGGTTGGGTTAGGGTTCTCCACACCCTGGGTAGCACCGTTCCTTGTGTCCAGGCTGGCGTGCCTTTCCTGTCCCTGGCGGCGGCTATTCCTGATTCGGTCCAGGAGCAGATAGTGACAGGTATAGGGTTGTTGGTTTTCGTGGGTGGCGTGTTGGGGGTGTCAAACTTCATTTTGTTTCATTGGCAGGTTGTCCGCCGACAACGCTGCCCACTTTTTAAGATTCAGCACATGCCCCTCGGAAGGTCTGTGCATGGTAGTGATCCAGCATGACCGGGTTGGCGGTGGGTCAGTGATGGTCTGGGGAGGCTTATCCTTGGAGGGGCGCACAGACCTCCATGTGCTAGCCAATGGTACCCTGACTGCTTTTTGGTAGCAGGATGAAATCCTCAGATCCATCATCAGACCTTCTCCTGGTGCACTGGGCCCTGGGTTCCTCCTGGTGCCGGACAATGCCCGGCCTCATGTGGCCAGAGTGTGCAGGCAGTTCCTGGTCGACGAAGGCATTGATGCCATTGACTAGTCCTCATGTTCCCCACACGTGAATACAATTGAGAACCACTGGGACGTTATGTATCGGTGCATCCGACGCCACCAAGTAGCGCCAGACAGTCCAGGAGCTCACTGATACCCTGATCCAGGTCTGTGAGGAGATCCCCCAGAACAGCATTTGCCGCCTCATCAGGAGCATGTCCAGATGTTGTCAGGAGTGCATACAGGCACATGGAGGCCATACACACTATTGAGTCACATTATGAGTTGCCAATAATGGTTTGCCGTGATCTTCGGGCCCTCAGGCGACAATTCATTAAAAACAGACCTAATTCTGTAGTTGACACTTCCAAAAAACATTTTCTGTGAACACAGTACGTTGCTGCATCCACAAATGCAAGTTAAAACTCTACCATGCAAAGAAGAAACCATATATGAACAAGATCCAGAAACACCGCTGTCTTCTCTGGGCCCAAGCTCATTTTAGATGGACAAAGGTGAAGTGGAAAACTGTCCTGTGGTGTGACAAATCAAAATCTTAAACTATTTTTGGGAATCATGAACGTCGCGTCCTCCGGGCTAATAAGGAGAGGGACCATCTGGCTTCTCATCAGTGCACAGTTCAAAAGCCAGCATCCGTGATGGTGTGGAGGTACATAAATGCACATAGCATGGGTGACTTGCACATCTGTGAAGGCACCATTAATGCTGAACAATATATACAGGTTTTGGAGCAACATATTCTGCCATCCAGACAATGTCTTTTTCAACATGTGATATGTTGTCTTTGTACTATTTTTAATAAAACTTAGGGATAAATGATTTGCACATGATTGCATTATGTGCATATTTGCATTTTACGCAGCATCACAACTTATTTGGAAATGAGGTTGTAATTAAAATCATTTGGTCATGTTTAAAGACTGCTAGAATTTAAAATCCTGATTATTCAAATGATATGAGTTTGATTTAACTGCACATAATGGAGTGTAAGGAAAAAAATTTAAAGAAAAAATGGAATTCATGTGCAGGTGATGTAAAAACCCAAGATGGACACTTCTCAAACCCTGACCTGGTAGCCAGATCCACTTATATTTTTCATTGAAACCCTCTAACCAGGAACTTATTTAGACCTGGGACATCAGGTGGGTGCCACTTCAGTAGAACAGAAAATCAGCAGCCCCCCGACCTCATAGGGCAGTTTTTGTTCCAATCCTGTTCCTGGGTCCACGTTGTTTTTGCCCTAGCACTCACACACAAAAGCGTGCACCCCTTGGGATCCCCAGGACCAGGATTGGGAAACATAGCCACGGGAGGGGCTTCTTACCCCACTAGCTGAACATAATGTCACTTTCTTAAAAAACACAGTTTATTAAATAACAAAAAATCTGTCAAATGTAGCCTTGTATTTTCTTTTACAGTTTGTTACCCCTAAGCATGGCCATCTCCAGACACATCATTTTTTCAAAACTTTCCAAACTTTTTTATGTTTTATCTGTATTATCTGACATAAATGGTTTACAGGTGCCAATTCCATATGTTGGTTTAGAGGAAATCTTGCGTAAAAAATGTGTGCTGGAGCAAAAAAATCAGTCAATTGCTTGTAGCGATAACTTGGAGTAAACCCGATAACTTGGAGTAAACTCGATGACTTGGAGTCTCCTATACCCACTAAACAGTCTCTGACATCTATTTTGAGGGATTTTTGCCAACGCCTCCTTAGAGAACTCAGGCAACTGAGTGAGGTTTAAAAAGAGTTCTGGCATATACTGCCCACTTAAGGTCCTTCCACAGTCTCTCAATTGGATTATGGTCAAGACTTTGACTTGACCAATCCAAAACACAAATCTCCTTTCTCCTGAGAAATGTTTTGGTAGATCTACCTGAATGCTTTGGGTCATTGTCTTTTTAGAAGACACATTCACATTTTCGGTCCTGCGTTAGATCCTTGACTGATGGCCTGATGTCTTTGAAAAATCAACTTGTGGGACAACCAACCCTGGTTTCCCGTACATACCACAATCTCGGGGATCTTTTATTTCAGATTATTCAACATGGAATCAACAACTTGTGTTTAAATTTTTGTTCAGTGTAGATTATAAAAACATAATTAAAGTAATAATAGGCTGACTTCCAACACAGACTTTTTCCATTAGGCTACTCTTTCAACTCATAATGCTTTATTTTAACATTATATATGTTTAGTAGCTTAACAGTTAATGCTTGAACTCCAACCTTTCCAACAGCACCACCACTGCAAGTTAAAGCCAGCATCCAAAACCCCATTGCCTGACTCACTATCCGGACTGGGAACTCCAATCCTAAGACATCCTTTTGTAGGCATCTTATTAGATGTTTTTGTTTTTTTTTACTTAGAGGTTGGTACATTTTTCTTTTGGCACATCACCAAATAGCATGGTGTCTGCTTCACAGCTGTAACCAGAACCCTGGAATGCATGTGCGTTCTGTTTCACAAGCCATTTCAACATCAGGCACATACCATCACTCAAAATAGGGGGGGAGCCAAGAGCAAGACAGCCGCTCTCCCAGATATCCCATCGTCATTTAATCATTAGGCTATCGTTGTTGTGGGCTGTTTAGAATAGAGTTGTGCATTTAGAATACATTTATTAAGATAGATGCTTAATATTGCTCACCGGACCGATAATACGTTTCATAAAAATATAGTCCTCCCCTAAATCGTAGTAACGTAACTATACCCGTGTCGTTTGATTGACGGGTCCATATTTTTTTATAAGATTTTTCGATCTGAGGAAGGATAGTAAAAAGCACCCTGAGAACGAACGGTTAGCGAAATATAACGGAGGTGGAAGAAAGGGCAATTTTAAGAAAGACTGTATGTCGGGAGCATCCAAGAAGAGAACACGTGTGAAAAGAAGAAAGCATTGAACATTTTTGACATTTGCATTTTGTTTTTCGTCATTTTCTCAGATTTATTTTCTTGATTTAGGGTAAGTAGCCTGTTGTTATTTCAGTAAATTGTTGTGTAGATATTGTTTGTGCTTTATTTTTCTCAAGTCATTTTAGACATGTCTTTTGTATTTTTTATTCTAATATAACAACCTATCAATGCAATTAAAAACCATAGCCTACATCTTTCAGACAGCATCATTTGTTGAATAGAGTGAGAACATATTGCCGTTTATTTACGAAGTTAGGATTTTAAGGAGGATTTATGTGTTACCCTTCCGATTTGGCAACTCTGCAGAATAATGGATTTTGTTACGATCATTTCCGCTGCCTCCAATATTAATGCTGAATTAAACCATGGACTGGTCACTGCTATTAGTAAACATTACGACGCCTGGTTCAGTAGACGTTCTGTTTATCATAACTAGCAATGGGACGGGGATACAAACGAAATTATATAACATTTCAGACCGATTCGTATTGGTAGGTGGGTGTGTGTGTTTATCCACGCGCACATGTCACGTTGCCATTGACGGTCTTTGTTCAGAGTTTTCACACTCTAGACAGAGCAGAAAACCCAATAAAACCAGACAGAAGCCTCGAAAGCTTGTTTCCGAATACTGCCATTGATTGAATTACACGAATAACGTACGCATGAACTTGAACTCGAGGGGCTTTAGCTAGACGCGCCCCGCCCACTCCAACCTTGTATTCCAGTCATCTGGTCATGTTTTTGCATGTAACAGTGTATTACTAATCTGACTACTGTAACGGCAAGGTTTTCATGTACAATTGTAACGGTACGGTTTTCATGAATCTTCTGTGATTGTGTGTGTGTGTGTGTGTGTGTGT
>JACXGI010001989.1:0-14818 GCA_016801175.1 Esox masquinongy | reverse complement strand
CATCTACCCCATGGCAGCAACATGACGGAAATAATTATCCACTGATGTCTACCTCAAAACATAGAATAATATGATTGGTCTTAATGCGAATTAAAAACAAAATCATGAATGACATTTTTTTTTACCTGTCAACATCTTAAAAACGTGGAACTTATTTACCCACTCTGTTTGTGTTTTCGTTGTCATGGAATACTTACTGCTTTAAAACATTGTGGAAAAAGAAATGCATCTCTCATGGAATGACATACTTAGATCACTAACAAAAGGGCTATCTGGATATGTTTAATGATTGCCATATTTGCTATAAGCTGATAGATTACCTTTTTTGGTGACACTTTAATGTATTAATCGCCTGTTAAAGTGAAAGTCTTAAAAATGTTGTTTCTTGTATCTTAGCCCAGTGAAAAAATATTGAATCAGCAGAATTAGATTGAGCAAGGAAAGCACCACTCATGGAGTTCGACTGCCCCAGTCTTCTATAGTCCATTTTGGATGTTATCCAAACCGTTTCAAGATCACATTTGTCACCGGCTGTACAGGGGTCGCAAGAACAATGATTGATAGGCAGTTTAGGCTAGACTTCGATCATTATTGGGTTACATAGGCAGTGGCGGCTCCTGATTGGCTGAGTAGTCAGGTTGGTGCCGAGTGGTGAGGGACATTTTTTATGTTAACAGACCTGCTTCAACTAGTAACTGGCGTTCCAAGTCGTTGACAATTGTTAATTACATAGTTATATGACTAGTTACCTTTTCCACGGACCACTGAATTTAGAAAGATAACTTGTAGAAATGTAGCTAAAAACAGGGGTCAAATGAGAACGATAGAAGTTGCTTCTGGGTCATGACTGCGATCTAACAAAGACTAGAGAAATTAGTGTCACTCGCCAATAGATGCTACAACAAAGACTTCTCAAAACCTTCAATGGAGTAAATATCGTAATTAGCTTGCATAGTGGTGAAAATATAGTCCAGAACCTCTCTTTGGACTTCGCAACTTCCAGGTTGTGGAATACTTGCATGGTGTTATTCTTATAGCTGTATTGCCATGTTAGCATGTGTAGCTTAGGTTAGTGTTGTGTTTTCATCTAACAGGCTAACCTGACTGCCTGCTTGCTGGTGAATAAAATAGAATGCAGAGAAACAGTATTCCAATATGGCTTTTTTTTCATACCAGGTCCATGAGAGGTTACACGTTCTGAGACCTGGACAATAATTTCAAAGCCCCAAACTGGTAAAAAGAAATTGACGCCTGTGAAGTTACTGTGATGAAATGACACATTTACTACTCTTTTTATGATTTTTTTCTGAATAAAAACAAACATTTCCGTCATTGTGTGTAAAAGGCCAAGTGCAAAATGCCGTATCCTATCGCCTGTAGGCCTACACTACACCAGTGTTTCCTAAACACTTCGCCCCCCGATCCCCCAAAACATAATTGTCCAAGCCCAGCTGCTAAGTTTTTTCCCTAGCTCGGATGCCTGTGCGCATGCGCCCTGGGGCACACGCCCCAAGACCGCAGCACCAACCAACACTCAAGCCAGCTCCACTGTTCTATGACTGGAGACCGTGACATCACATGCATGTTCATGCACACAGTTGCTTGTGGGCACATTTTGCACAGAGATATTGAGACATTGGCATACCCAGTGGTGGGTGGGGTGGAGTAGAGTGCTGAAGTTCTTATTTAAATTAGGTCGGAGTATGCCTAGCCTACTCTACTATTATTGGACTATAAGCCATTTAAGGCATTGGGAATCTCTACCAAGCCCCCTACTGTACTGAAGTCTCCACTTACCGCTGCTGGTACATGTGTCTCCGGGTGTGCCTGACGGACTGTGGCAGTGAGTTGACTGTGTTAATGTCTTAGGCTTTGCCCTGACTTCTTAGCCGTGTTGTAAACTGACCGTGTTGCATGTTAAAAGTAGACGTGGGTCCGCAATGGAACCCTTTTCGCTAGTCCGTCTGAAGGCAACGTGGCGGCCGATTCAGATGCAGCCTACACGTCTCCCCTTTAGCTGTGTGGAATGCGTCGGTAGGTTGACTGTTGACGGTGTACATGGCGTCCCAGCTGTTTCTTTCAGTAGTGTTGACGGTGAACTTACAGCTGTGTTGACCGCTAGTGACTTGTCTGGGTCAGTTGCTGTGACAGTAAGTTGTCTGTAGCCGACACGCTGCATGTCCGTCTCACTAGGCTGTGCCCACTGTATCAGCATAGGTCTACAATATTTCTCCCCTTGTTTTTTTTTGCTTTTTGTTTTGCACTTAGTCAGTGAGTTGCCAGTCTGTTTCTATGTACAGCACTGTACGTTTTAACAGTGTTCCCTGCTGAGCCCAGTGGCCCAGGTCCAGACATAGATACGCAAGCCAGTACAATACTTTGTCTGTTCCCATTCTGCACATGCAGATACTTATCGTCCTCACAGCCGTTCAGCAGAGCCCTATTTATAATGATCACAACACATGCATCTCTCCTTCATTCATGTTTTTGTCGCTGGGTCCAGTTAGCTACGGGTGGCAGAGTGGTACCTTGCAATGTTTCGGTGCGTAGCCATCAGGTATGTGTGTGAGTGAGTTTGAGCGGGCTGGTAGTGCTCTGAGGTATGCTGTGTTTGTTGGTGTGGGGCTGTGGATCCATTTTAGATCAGCAAATGTATAAAATTATGTCTTTCTTAACTGGTACTGACCAGTGTTTGACATTACCGTCTTTATGAGTGATAAATTCCATTTTTAAATCCAGTGTTTGAATCAGCATCAATATGAATGAGTGTTAATCTAGCATAACGGACCAGTGCTCTGATACGCAGTAGCGTACGTTGAGAGAGGTGGAAAATGCGCGCACCTTTGGCCAGTGGTTCTGGGGCCTGCCAACTGCTAGCTCAGTCTCACACTTAATTATGTGCTGTTCCTCCAATTATGGCTTGAATAAATGCTAGTCGAAATAGTTTTCTATGCAGAAACAATAGCATGTTTTTTAATGATAAGACAGGGAGGCAGGTTTATCAAGGTTTCTTGTTAAGATGCGTGCAAGAAAATTAGAAAACTAGCCAGGTGCCAAATGATCACATGCCATGCTAGCCCTGAATCTCAACAGTAATGGGTTGAATTACAGTCAGAGGAGATTTCTATACAGAGAACATGCCTGGTTAGACATGGCAGCTAGCAGTTAGACCTGGTTATGGTTAGGCTACTCTGGATAGGCACTGACAACTCAGCATGACATTTTGTAATGTAATTGTAATATTTGCATATTTTACACTTTAAAATGACAAATGTCATTAAAGCTGTTTTGATCGGCATATTCCAATGATGAACTGACCTATGCTTGAAAACTCATCCATCTATTTATTGACAAGTTGCTCTGGAAAAGAGCAGTGCTTAAATTACTTAAATGTAAATTATATAATAGGACATGGATGGATATCTGTAAAATATTGTCAGCAATGCTTACGTTAAGCAATTTAGATGTTGCTTTCCTATTACTGTTGCAACAAAAAAATGAGGTTGAATATGTATGCAAATTCCCATGTTTGGAATTGGGAATTATAATTCTACGCAACCACTTTATAAAAAAAACCCATAAAAACTGTATGTAACTGTAACCATTTGGAACCATTGTTATCGAACTTACACTATTCTGTTAGAAATTAGATGACTCAAGGTTTCAGTGGGGAATCTATGATCACAATTTAAGTTAACCGCTGCTACAGTGCGGGTCTTATACAGTGCGGGTCTCATACAGTGCGGGTCTCATACAGTGCGGGTGCCATACAGTGCGGGTCCCATACAGTGTGGGCTTGAAAGTCATACTGTATTATGACACATAGAGAAAAGTAATGTTATGTAGTGAAACATTCCAAAATAATGCGGTTTCCATTGTCTGACATTAGTATTATAAAAAAACAATTACATCAATTCTCAACACTTTTGTTTCACAAATTTCAGCTTGAGTTGTTGCCCTTTATAACTGCCCCCACACCCCCGCACACATAAAATCCATTCCGAGGGTGGGCTGATAACACACCATTAGGGATTTTACGAGGTCAAACCAGTAAGCTGCCGAAAATAGGTTTGACTGGTGAAGCTTGACAGTTTCTAGGTTTATTTGCATACTTTTGTAAAATACATTGTTGCCTATGTATTTTCATTAGTTAGTATCTTATCTATCTTATTTATTGTACTCACACAGCAAACAGAGCCTGGTTCCAGAAAAATATCATTCCATGTTGGATGTAAAGAATGAGAGCTTACCGCAATAAAACATGTTTATATATGCCAAGTCATTGCGAAACCATACAATACTGTATGCAATGTTAAAAACATTCTGATTTTGATTGCTGCAGTCAAAAGGTGGTCTCATCTTGTAATTAACACACATTCTCCATTTAAGATTCCAGTGCAAACCTGAACATTTAACTAACCCCAATTTTGTAAGAAGATTAAATGTGGACGATGACAAGACCAGACTTTTTTTTATATATTTCCAACATATAAAAAACGTATTGATTAAAAACACCAGCTTAGAATCTCAATAGAATCTCAGCTACACATCACAGAATCTCCCCCAAATAGAATTGTGCAGGTCATAGATGGAGCCATTTTTATTAATGTAGGAATTAGAGGATCCCGCTTAAAGACCTTGTTCGTATTAGACAAAATTAAAATTTTCAGAAGTATTGGCTGTACAAATTATGCGCTTCGATACAAATTACTTGTATATGAAGTACATCAGGTATATTCTGTTAATACCTTGTTATATGAGTTCTTTGGAAACAACCCCGTTTCCAAAGAAAGTTGGGACGTTGAAAAATGAAAATAAAAACAGAATGCAAAGATATGAAATTCATTTAATCCTTATATCCAATAGAACAATACAAAGACAACACATCAAATGTTGAACCTGAGAAATGTTATTGTTCTTTGAAAACATATATGCCCACTTTGAATTTGATGCCAGCAACAAGTTTAAAATAAGCTGGGACAGCGGCACCAAAAGACTGGAAAAGTTGTGTAACACTTAACAAACATGGTGGAACATCTCACAACTAATTTGGTTAATTGGAAACAAGTCAGTAACATGATTGGGTATAAAAAGAGCATCCCAGAGAGGATGAGTCTTTCAGAAGTAAAAATGGGGAGGGGTTCACCACTCTGCATGGGCAACAATTTAAGAATAACGTTTCTGAATGTAAAATTGCAAAGAGTTTGGGGATCTCAACATCTACGGTACATAATATCATTAAAATATTAAGAGAATCTGGAGAAATCTCTACACAAGTGTCAAGGCCGAAAACCAATATTGGATGGCCATGATCTTCGGGCCCTCAAGTGGCACTGCATTAAAAACAGACAGAATTCTGTTGTGGAAATTACTGCATGAAGTCAGGACACTTCCGAAAACCATTGTCTGTAAACACACTTTGTCGCTGCATCCACCAATGCAAGTGAAAACTCTACCATACACAGAAGAAACCATACAACATCCAGAAACGGTGGTGCCTTCTCAGGGCCCGAGCTCATTTAAGATGGACTGAGATGAAGTGGAAAACTGTCCTGTGGTCTGACAAATCAATTTTTTTTATTCTTTTTGGGAATCATGGACGCCGCGTCTTCCGGACTAAAGAGGAGAGGGACCATCTGGCTTGTTATCAGCGTACAGTTCAAAAGCCAGCATCCGTGATGGGGTGCATTAGTGCACATGTCATGTGTGACTTGCATTTCTGTGAATGCGCCATAAATGCTGAACAATAGATACAGGTTTTGGAGCAATGTATGCTGCCATCCAGACAATGTCTTTTCCAGGGAAGGCCTTGCTTATTTCAGCAAGACAATGCCAAACCACGCTCTGCACCTATTACAACAGCATGGCTCCAAAATAAAAGAGTCTTGGTGCTAAACTGGCCTGCCTGCAGTCCAGACCTGTCACCCATTGAAAACATTTGGCGCGTTATGAAACGAAAAATATTTCAAAGGAGAACCCAAACAGTTGAGCAGCTCAAATCCTATATCAAGCAAGAATGGGAAAACTTTTAAAACTACAGCAATTGGTGTCCTCAGTTCCCAAATGCTTACAGAGAGTTGTTAAAGGAAGAGGTGATGCAACACAGCGGTAAAAATGCCCAAACGTTTTTGAAACGTGTTGCTGGCATCAAACTCAAAATGGGCATATATTTTTCCAAAGACAATAGAAATTTTCAGTTTCAACATTTTATATGCTGTCTTTGTCTATTCATTATAGGGATTAAAAATGTGCACATCACAGCAGCGTCACAACTTTTTTGGAAACGGGGTTGTAATTATATTTAAAATAATGATCTGTATTTCATGTCTATATGTAATGGGTAAATCTGAGTGTAGTGTATAAATAAGGTGGAAAACAGTTGAAATCACAAATAAAATCCTCTAAAATTCCAGCACAAAACTGAACTGTCTAGACTGCTGAATTAATTACTGTTATTGTCACATTCTTCTGTAGAATTCAAAAAGTGTTAAGGGAAGGGTACCCAATTTAAAATGAACATGTTTGGCTCTAGATAACACCTATCTATAGCTACCTTTCCTTTGTTTGCAGGATCATAGAAAATATCACAGTTATCCTTGTGATGATTTTTAAAAGTTGCTTTTAATTCATTACATCTAATTTGAACACATTTTAACTAAATTAAGTGATCAGATAATAATCAGTACCAAATATAAAACAGTTATGTGACAAGGCGGTGTGTTAAATACCTAACAAAACTAGCGTTTTTATAGTTGCACCACACATGTATCCTATCATAGCTCATTTCAGGCGTTAAACAAACTGTGTTTGATGGTCATTCCAAATGTTGTTTAAAGTCATAATGGTCATTGAGCGAAAACTGTAGGCTGAAGCAGAAAATTCAAGTGTTGCAGTTTTAAAATGAAAGCAATCAATCCAGCAAGATTTAATTGACAAATGGATTTATCAGCCCCCTAACAATTGATATAAATGAAATTGAAATATGACAGCTCCTGGACTGGTAGGGGCATGTTCATTACAGCTTACATGCATAGTATTTTCTGTTTGTTATATCATATTATTTATTTTGTTACTTTTAACCCCCCCCCATTTTTGTTGATCCAATTTTTAATTAAGTAATTAAGGCAATGCTTCTTGCAGCCTCTCTGAGCTGACTCGTGACTGTTGATGTCAAGATATGTTTCTTCCAAAGCACATCCAAAGCCGTTCTGCTTCTTATCACACTGCTCACCTATCCAGGTTGTCCTTATGCATTGGAGGTAACACATTTCTTGAACTCTATCTGAAATTGAAACTAGTGCTATCGCTGCCTTTGCTAGTCTAATGCAGTGTTCTAGATTAATTCGGTTGACATTTGGCCTCATAAAGACGGTCAGTATCTATCCGCTCATTTTACTACTCTATTGGATGTCCAGATATTCTGTTTTTATTACCGCTCTTTGTCATCTGCACCGTTGATGCCCTATAGGCTCCTGTAAAAGAAATGGGACCCTAACTCTAACCTGGGCCATCTCTCTGCAACAAGACTGTGTGAGGTAAAGCCATATGCACAAATGTAATGAAAAGAATAGTCAAGTACTTTCCTTTCCCATCAGGTCTGTCCTAGGCTTCTGTGCTACTAGTTCATAGTGACATCTCTGGAACTGATTGATTTTCATGTGCATTCAATAACTAACATGGCCTGGTTGTAAAGGACATATAACAGAATGCCCATGAGCATTTCTCAAATGTTTTGTTGCCACAGTCTGATGTAGGCTACAGTTTATTTGTAGATAACTGAATTAAATTGTGGTTCTCGCTACAGTTATGGTTAATACTTGTACTTGGTATATTTGACTCCTCATAGGCAACCATTATAACATTATACTCAACTGGGATATGCATCTGATTTGTAGGAAGTCGACCCAAAATGCTCTTTAAACTGCCGGCTAGACTTTGGATTGATGTCGGTGTTTTTCACTTCCTCGTTGAGAACTGAGTTCAGCCAGGCCATCTGGCAGCTCTACCATGTGAAGTTACTGGTCATATCTGCCACACGCCTGGTTCACTAGATGTACTCCTGCCAAGCGATTTGTCCTAGCGTGAAGGTCATATCTGTGTGAGTGGGGGTGTATGTGGTTAGGGGGTGGTGTGTCGATGTGTGTGCGCACATGTACGTTTTCATGTGCGTTTGTATATGCACGTTTGTGTCTGTGCACGTATGTGTCATTAGCCATGATTTTATTCACTGTGAAGGACTATGAGTCATATTCATAAGCAGGTTCGTCGTTATGGTCTCTTAGAAATAAATCTAAAACAGCGTGAAGAGTTGATTTGCAGACAGAGCAGTTCAGTCATGATGGATGGATTATGTCAAGGTGGCAAGAGGAAAAAAGGGTTCTAATTTCAGTAATAGGCGGAGGGCATTAAAAAGCCTTGTAGTGAGAGATTGCGGATATATAGGTGGGTGAGTGGTTATGTATTTACACAGATTGGTGGATATTTCTTTAGAAATATTTCTTTAGAGAGGCGATCTACTGTATGATTTCTCTTGCCCGTGGGAAACACATGGGTGAAAGAGAGAGCAGAGAGCGAAAGGGAGAAGGGTGAGCAAAGAAAAACAACTAGTCGAGCTTTGGCACCTCTTATTATCTCCATGGTGGCTAGAGTTGCGCTTTCTTTTCCCTTAGACATTTTCTCCTTTTTACTCTCTCCCCCCTCTCTCTGTTCTCTCACTCTTGCTCTCTGTTCTCTCGCCTCTGTCCTCTTCTCTCTCTCTCTCTTTGCTCTCTCTGTTTTGCCACTTCTCAAAGGAATACTTGTTCAAAACCAAACTGATTTTTACTGACACATTCACACACGCATGCACACAACCACACACACACACACACACACACACACACACACACACACACACACACCGATTACTGATACACACACAATGTGGGAAACATAGATTACATCCATAACACTACTTCAGTTGACTACAAGTCCACCAAGTTGACTACTTAAAACATGGAACAGACACCTGAGCTGCTAGTTCACAGTCCACATAATAGTTGCCGGAACACTAACGCCAATAACAACATGTACTGTAGGTGAATTAAACAACCTTGTCTTCCAATTCTTCCATTTTCAATAACTGTCAATGTTGTTTTAATCACACGACATGCAGTATGTGGTTGTGTGGGTTGGGTGTTATAATATTGTGAAAAATGAATTCCTGAAGCCTGCATGATCAGAAGCTTTTGAGTGGCCAAACAAAGCTCAGTGGGAAAAAAATATTTACTATTATTCATAAGGTATTTAACCCCTTAGCACCTAATTATATTTATCAGGTATTTAACCCCTTAGCCCCTAAGATGTCATTTTTTTCAATGACTTTATGAGATTTGTAATATAAAGTTACAGCAGTTTTACCTCAACTATTAAAACACCTTATACTCTGTTAAGATTTAACCCCTGAATAACTGCCAGTTTGCCACCGATTCAGGTTGCAAACACTCGAACACACACGCACACACACTCCACGTGACACATCACTTCAACCTTTAGCTTATATTCCACTTTTAGACTCCCCTTAACTTGTGTGCGTGTGCGCGTGTTGTTTGTCTGGGGCCTGGTCAACAGAGCGAGGGGCCGATTGCGAGAGGGGATCCCCTGCCAACATGGTTGTTTACCCCGTTTCCCTTTTCACTGGAAGCTTGTTTTTGGATGGGAAGAGAAAGATAAAAAGGGGAATGAGTGAGAGAATCAAGTGGGATTTTAAGGGTATGGGGACAGTATTAATAAGAGAGGAACACAGAGAAAATGGGAGAGAGAGTGTGAGAGACAGACAGATGTAGTGAAGGGAAAAACACAGGCATGTCAATGAAAACCTGGTTAATTGTGTGGTTGCGCCATGATAATGGTGGCAAGGACTCTCTTTAAGGGCGGTGCAACTTGGGCCAGCACCATACGGGTTGGAGGAGGGAAGGTCTGTGATGGTTGCCTCGTCACGTCTAGCTCTAGTGACTCCTTGTTGCAGGCCTGGTAACTGCAAGCCAACTGTGTTTAATGTCCCAGTAAAGCGAGCAGTTGGACGAAAAGCATATCCCAATCTTCGACTCTTTCGGGCCTGCCCGAAATTGCTGTGATGAGAACAGGCCATACTGATTTAGAAAAATTGCGGGAAGAAAATAGGACAAAAAACACAAAGTCCAATAGAGGCAGACAGTAAAAGGTAGTGAGAAAGAGAGAGCTGGAGAAAAAAGTTGAACAAACAGAGGGAAAAAAATAATAACAAAAGAGCGCAAAAAAGAGAGATCTAGATCCAAGAACTGCTACTTATTAATCTCATGTCAGACTGCAGGTGTGTTAGAGACTGATTGGCCTCTCAGAGAGGTTGAGCACCGTCGGGTGCTGTTTCATGTTGTCCGCGGCACAGAAACACAGCAGTGCTGGACACACCTCAGTGAGCAGCAACATGCAAGCTATACATCAGCGACTGAATATCCTGAAGCCACCGAGTAATGAGTTGAAATAACACGTATGGAGAGCAAAATGTCAGACTACCAAACACCGATATTCTCCTACAGGGATTCACCTACTATAAAGGTTTTATTTCATAGAAAAAAAAGAATGTTTCCAATACCGGTAATTTTGTGAGGAGTGTTGTGCAAGCTATTACAATAGTTGTCCCTGACTGTGGCCCTCAAGGGCTGCAGAGTCCACAGGCTTTCATCATGCTCTGTTGACCATGGCCTAGGTCAGGGGTATATTGTCTGGCTGTTGACCAGGTGTGCGGAGCGGAGTGGACTCTCTGGTCAGTCAATGTTTGATCATTTGAAGGCGAACGCAAAATCAACAGACACCTAGAAAGGACACGAGAAAACCTCCAGGTCACTTACCTGCCCACATTAAGGTGGTTTCACAGGAGGATCTCACTGTGCGTTCTGGGTGTTGTAGTCTCGATTATGAAAGATGTGCACCCAACCGTCAAATTAATTAGGGGTAGAATGATCTGGAAGTTGTTGACATATTTTCTTGCGCTGACCCAAGGCTGACAGATAGCAGTTCAAAAGAGTTGGTACAGCGGGAGCTCACTAGAAGCGGAGCGATTTGAATTCTCTTATAGAGTAATGTTGGAGTCTTTGACTGGAGCAACAGTGATACCTCACACCTGGGTTGCATTCAGGGGCGTGGAACATTACAGCAGGAGCAGCTAGAAAGAATTAGCATAGATAAGATTGTGTGTTTTGGAAAATAGCCTGAAGTATCACGTCAGCTCTAGTACCCAACATTTATCTATACTGCTCTGAATGTTGCACCCACCTGAACCATGCCTTCTGACCTAAACCCCGTCATTTCCAAATGAACAAATTAACTTTGCAGCAGCTCTGACTACTCCGCTGAAGTAGATATATAAAGCCTGTGTACACAGAATTACCTGGTGAGAGTTCTGTTAAGGCTGATTTTGCGTGTCAGCCTGCCCAGCGCTTTAGGAATGATAACAGAAGCAGCTGTTGAATAACATCCATAATAGCAAGAGCAAAATCCCCCCCCATCTCTCTCTTACTCTCTGTCACTATGCATTAATATGGAGTGACAGACGTGCAGTTTGACTAACTGACAGAGAGAGAGAAAGAGAAGGAGACCATGAGAGAAGAGTTAGAGTGCTATAGCAGGTGATGGGTGGGCAAAGAGGTTGTGAATAACGGAGAGAAGTATGTGAGACATAATTGTAGTTAATGCATGCCCATCTTACTGGCAGGGCCCGTGACTGTATCATTGACCCTGTACTGTCGACAGCTAGCCAACTCGCTCTGGCGCTAGATTACACATGACCCAGTGTGGCTGATTGACCCATGATATAGTGCTGTGATGCAATGTCAATCACTGTGTCACACAGAGCTCCTGTCCATATGAGCGCACCAGATTATTGTCTCTATTGTAATTGCCCTTGTAAATTGAAAGCCATTGGCTTATTATTGTATTCATTTACTTTGCTGTCATGTGGCATTTAACTACCGGTGGCTCGCTATTTCAAACTGACTTGTACCTAAACTACGAAGCTATGCTAATTCAGTAAAATGTTCATGAAGTTGAACTTCTCCAGAATACACTAAAACAAAGTTGTGAGAAGACTTTTTGTGGCCGGGCTGCACTGAAGCACAGCTATTGCGTATGACAGTGGTGTCAGGATAAGTTCACACCCAGCCTACTGCCTGATACAACCTTACTCTACATGCAGTGTCATGCTGTCTCTTTGTATCTGTACAATGAAACCTTAAAATGTCTAACGGTTTCTCTTCGTTCGTTCTCCGTCCAGCCTAATGAAATAGGCCTACAACAACAATCTAGAGCAGTGTTTTTCAACCTGTGGTCTGTGAATTGTTATATTGATGTTTAGTGACAACTTTCCTTATTTCGGCGAGGTGTTCAAATCCTGGTCACGGCATACTGACAATGCCACGGTGGTCGGCTGCCTCCGCGTCGCCTGCGGTCCATGTCAGATAGGGCTGCCATGGCTAGTCGCGCTTTAGCGACTCCTTGAGGTAGGTTGGGCTTCTGCAAGCTCTGTCATGGTTGTTGGCTGTGGAATGTGTTCACCTCCAATGCATGTGTCGCGGGAACAATCCTAATAAAGGTAAATGATTCCACAGATAGTGCTCCTCTAAATTTTCACTGAGATTTGGTGCCCACGATAGGATAAGGTGTTGGGGCCTGTAATCTAGTAAAGGGATGCACCTAGTTACTCACAGTCCCAGACACGTCTGCACAAATTTGAATTAAGGCCCTTGTCAAACAAGGGCCTTTATTGGCCACTAAGAAGGTTATGAGATATTCCTGCCTCCAATCATCTCCCACATACCTTCCTCTATGTGTCACCCAAGCACCGGTGGCAAAGTTGTAAAGCTTATGTTGGACAACTGAGCATAGAACCTGTCTGGGCTGCTTGTCTGCTCTGACTGTGGGCATAACAAGGCAGTTCTTGCTTCATTAAAACTTGTTGATTGTGATGAAAAAAAAAATTGCTATTAGCTAGTTAGCTTGTCTGTTGTTTTTTGGAGTGACTGGCCTAGGCTTGACTGGATGTAATCGAAGTGTTAGTTTGCGTGATCGTCAGCTCAATTTAATACCCCACCTCAGTCCTTCGATTCACTGAAATTAACAGATGGCAAATACTCCACTAAGTAAGGTCATTCAAATTGGGTCTATCTTATTATAGTTTCATGTTGGCACCTCGGCATTGCCTCTTACCTAATCTCGCTGTCCGTTTGTCTCTGCCTTTATGTTTGTATGTTTGTGTGTCTCTCAGTCATGCGTCTCACATCCCTTCTTCCTCTCTTCTTCCCTGTTAATTATTAAGCAAACTTTCATTTTTAATTAACTTCTTTCAACCCTCATAGAACCTCGAAGGTCCCAGATGAGTAAAGCAATATTTAGACTGCCTGTATGAGTGTGTGTTTGTGTTCGGGGGTGCCTCGCCCATTGGGCAGAATATAGCAGTCACGCGGGTCGGCAGATTGACAAGGGCTGCCTTTTCCTAGCTCAACAGACCAAGACGCACTGCTGACAGCACAACACCTCACATTATTCTGCCTCAAAACGAGGGGGAAGTATTTTGCATACATTTGGCACCGATGCATGCGGGCTATTAAAAATAATGTGGCACGCAGACAGTGACAAGAAGTGGCCACTTTGCTAAAGCCAGGGGTGAAAGATATCTAGCTTTGTCATGCCCTGCCCTCCTCGCTATGGCTTTGCTGGAGAGACAGCACTGCACCAGCAGTCCATCAGGGCAACTTAACACAAATCACGTAGCGGCGAACTGTGGGAGTCCCAACCTGGAGTGCCGCCAATGAGCTGAGCTTTTACATCCATTGCTAATGTGTTTATTTATTTTATTTTTTTACATTTCTACATATCGCTCTTATCCCGCTTTATGTTTTTGATTATATACAGTTAGTTACTACAGTACACTCCTCACAGTGGTTCACAATCTTTTTCAGCTACTGTACCACCAACAGGATTTTGCTCTGCTTGGAGTATACATGGAGTACCCCCTCATGTTAATTTTACTATTAAGCCTATGGTGTCATGAGTGTTTTCAAGTACCCCATGTGGAGAGGTGACATACCCCCAGAGGTCCTAGTACCCCTGGTTGTGAACCACTGAGATAGGTGACATTGGATCTTTAGTGGCCAGAGTCAGACACCCTTGTAAATGTCACATCTGAAGGACAGCACCTCACACGGAGTAATGTCCCTTCAGTGCCCAGAGGCCTTGGGCCCCTTAAAGCCAACACTACTGGCCCTCCAACACCTCCAGTATCCGGTCTCTCATCCTCTTGTGGTCTCTCATGCTTAGCTGTTGGGGAATGACGATAGTTCAGTTCCTCAATGTATAAAATATTTTCCAACACCTTCTATGCAGATACTTTATATAACAGGGCAACATCTAATTATATGATTTATCCATAGATCGGGTGGAAACTTCATAACACACCTGAACAAGTCTTCCTTCTCTTCTTCTGTCCTGAACTCACAGGCACAGCAGACTCCAGACTAATCGATACAATGTTGCAAGTTTGATATTGACCGCTTTGGCCCGGATCAATGTCGAGAGATTGTTGCCAATTCTCTGGCAATAACTCAATACAGAGATAAAGAAAAGCACACAGGTTTAGTAGTGAAATAAAGTCAATTGGGGAAAAAACTGAAGATATTCATGACATAGCAATGTGCTGGTCTGTTTTACAAATGGTTATCCTACCACATAAATGGTGACAACCTATCTCATGGATGGTAATATGCGATCACATGGATGGTAATATCCCATCACATGGACGGTAATA
>JACXGI010001988.1:0-81092 GCA_016801175.1 Esox masquinongy | reverse complement strand
CCGGTAGAAAATGCCTGCCGATCATTCCCCTCCGAAGACGGCTCGGGCCTTGACTCCGACTCCAGTGGGGAAAACCTGTTGAAAATCTCAGTCGGCTCTAGCAGCGACCCAGGTTTAACTGGTCGACGGCATTTCTTCCCAGTGACCAAGAGAAAGTTCTTGCCCGGCTGCAGGAGCTGTGCCGGGGGGCTAACAACACAGTTGTTTCTTCCTGGTGGCACAGATGCAGTTTTTTCCATTTCTACACTAACATAATCCTTGCCTGACATTTGCGTCTGAAGCCGAGCCTCTAACGCTGCTATCTTTACCTGAAGACGATAGTTCTCCTCCGTGTTGTAGCTACAACAATTACAGTGATAAGGCATAGTAATGGTACTTAGCTTCGGTTGTTCAGGGGTGAGTAGTTCCGTTAATTATGTCCAAATAGAGTCCCGGTGTAGAAAAGTTGGGTAAAAAGGTCAACAGAATAAAAATATTGCGTTGGTAAACTCTTAAAGTAGAATTTAACCATATCATCTTCAGTTGATCTACATTTCTTAATTATTGCCCTTATTAACATCATTTATGCTTATATTTATGCTAGTACCCCAAGTGGGAAAAAAGTATACCTTACTTAATTGTATTTGTCCTAAATATACTTCAAATATATTCTTTTTTTCCTATACTTATTGAAGGTATACTTAAAGTACAATTAATTATAATTATTATGTACTTCCCCATACTTATTGGGAATGCATTTTAATATATTTCTGTAAATTATATTTTAGGCATACTAATCAAAAATACATACAATTAATAATGTACTAATTGTAATGAAAAGTATTTTTAGGATACTTTCCCTTCTTTTGTGTTAAAGAACAAGTGTGCTTGAAATGAATGTCTGATTTATTACATTTATAGTTTTCGAAAACTTACTGAAATCTAATTTACTCTTATTTGTATTTAATTATACTTCCAAAAAGCTTAATGTAATGTCCTATAGTTAGTTACCTAATGTATTTATTCAAAGTACAGAATAATTTACTTTTATTTGTATTTCAGTGCATCAAGGTTATCATCAATCCCATATTCAGAATATTAGAAAAACAACATAGAAAAACAACAGCACCAGAAAGAAAATGCTTTGTTTCAGGCAGTTTTCCCCAACAGGATTGTATTGTAATTTGAAAACTTGGTGAGAAACATGCTCATGATGACTTAACATTTATTTTACCAGTCACATTTAACTTCACATTATTTAGTGAAATCAACACAATGTACAGTATACATTCCAGTACAAACATAACTGAATTAAAAACACCCTTGTTTATCAATTAGGTGGCTCAGTGGATAGGGAGTCAGACTTTTAATCAGAAGGTTGCTGGTTTGATTCCAAATGTTGTGGTGCCCGAGGTACTTTACTGTAAGTTGATTGAGGGGTTGTCCTTGTACTAAGTTGTTTTGGATAAGAGTGTCTGCAAAAAACAATCCTTTCAGTGAGTTGACATTACTACTACTGGCAATTTTTACAGCACCCATTTTTAGCAAATAAGCAGGCCAGTTCAAGGTATAGGCTGGTCCATTTAGTCACTCTCCAAATTATTTGGCAGTGGAATGACATACGCTTTGTCCTTTAACTCAACAAAAACACACTTTCTATTGAAAATTTGCCATGTACCACAATTATGCTGTCAGACTCTGAAATATCATGCAGAAGTCTGGATGATATATTTAACTGTGAGTCAGTACACATTTCCCACTTTGACTTTACAAGTTCTAAGACCCATTAGTTGTTCAACTGCAAGCACATGCAGAACACATACATTGTCCTGAACAAAGTGCTTACCAAAAACCCTTTGGGTTTCAGAAAGGCGTTCTGATTTACCAGTTGATGAATTGGTATTTTGAAGGTCATAGAACAACTTCACAAGTTGTTCTATCACATTCTCATTTGCATTTGTCATGCAGGTTTCAACCCTTTTTGGTAAACTCCTTCACTTCAAAAATGGTTTTATTATCTGGACAGGTACATGGGTGGTTCCATTAAATTCCATTAAATTGTTTCCCATTGAAAGAGTCAAACGAAAATGTGGAGGATGCCCAAAGCAGGACCCAGTTTCTTACACAATCGGGAATGCGTGTTTACAAATGTATATTAAAATGGCACATTTGCTGTTCCATACAATCTCTGGAAATCTATTACAAATGTTTTCAGTGCCAATTCTGCCAAGTCCACGTCTTTTAGTTTCACCATTTCCTGAAGGAGGACATAGATACCAAAAACTAAAAGAAAAAGATGATTCCAGTATTTCTGATTCCAGTAAGTAAAAAAATATTCAACACTGGAAGAGTGAAAAAAAAGAAAGACCACCACTCAGAGGCTTGCTAGTATTTTCTATTCTTTACTGATTGTGGAGTTCTTGTCAAATCTACAATAGGCTGGATTGCAATCAACTGCCTGTCAACTATGTCAGTTTTAGTGCCAATGTACTATTCTTTTCCATGGTTGGTGGAATCAAACCACAGAGCTGACAACTGTCTGGTGACACCAAGACAGACAGACTGTGCTGGTACTCTGGTACAAAGCCTTTTATCATTAGAAACTTGTCGAGCTTCATTAATGGCGAGGGACCTTTAACACCCATCACTGCGTCTTGTGGGGTTGCTGTCATGGCATGTTCATAATGTTCCTCTGTTCTTGGAGGCGGCACAGGTCTACTGTTGGGATAAGGGCCCCCTCCTCCATGATAGCAGAAATCACACCCAAACACCCCATTAAATTGTTTTTTTATTTCTGAACAGTAGCTGTGCAACAGAATCACAACTGCATACGAGGATAAGTAGATAAGTGCTCTCTATTTTGTTCATCTCTCAATCTAATGCCATCTTTTTTCCAGTGACAAAAGCTCAGTCACAAATGGAGTTAAGAGAGTAAACATGTTAGGTTTCTTTTCCCCAAACCAGAGACATGGTACACAAATGTTACGCCTGTGTTCTTTCGCTACTAACTCTGTGACCTGGCATTGAATTGGCCATATTTGGTATTTTGATTCCATAACAAATTGATATCATCCCCGCCAAATCCACCGCCTTGCACTAGCTTCTTATACTCTGCCCCAGACTGTATGTCACTGAGAACACCATCTCCTTTGAAAAAGATACATTTGGATTTTTAAGTTACTTGACCCATTTCTTTCATTAATGTCTGCATCAAAGTCTGAACAATATTATGACACTAGCCGCACATCATTTTGTGTAATCTCAATATTACACAAAATATTACAATATTACACAAAATATTAACCTTTATGTTAGTTTTATATAGTAACATACTGTACAGTGCCATTAATTGGGCCTAGCGTACCTCCTTTTTTTCTTTATGTAACATTAAAATGCATTTCATTTGCTTAAATGTACAATGTTTGTGTGCACCATGTCTAGGATCAAGATTAGAATGCCAACAACTATCCCTCTGCCCTTGCACATTGTCAGCATGCTTAACCTCCACCAAATTTCACAGTGGGTGCGAGACACTGTGGCTTGTAGGCCTCTCCAGGTCTCCGTCTAACCATTAGACGACCAGGTGTTGGACAAAGCTGAAAATTTTACTTGTCAGAGAAGATGACCTTACTCCATTCCTCTATGGTCCAATCCTTATGGTCTTTTGCAAACTTCAGTCTGGCTCTTCTTTGCTTCTCATTGATGAAGGACTTTTTTCTAGCTTTGCACGACTTCAGCCCTGCCCCTAGGAGCCTGTTTCGAACCTTCCTCGCCGTGCACTTCATCCCAGCTGCTGTTTGCCATTCTTTTTGTAGGTCACTTGATGTCATCCTACGGTTGTTGAGTGACATTCAAATGAGTTGACGGTCATCTCGGTAGGTGGACAGTCGTTTTCGCCCTCTGCCAGTCTGTAGCTTTGTTGTCCCTAATGTCTGTTGCTTGACCTTGTTCTTATGAACCGCCATCTTTGAAATCTTCATAGTTGTCACGGTACGGTGAGGATCAGCGCCACCGCCCCGTACACCTCCAGTTCCCGTCACTCCACAAACACATCCCGGACTTGTTTCGTGTCACATATCTTCAACTATTCGCACCAGGTCCCAATCATCTCATTAGTATGTGTTTAAATGTTTCCCCTCTGCTCCCCACATTTGTCGATCATTGTTGTTGCTGTACGTATGCTACACGTAACCGGTGAGTCCTTTTGTTTTCTGTCTAACTATCAGCCCTTTTGTTTTCATTAAGTTTGTTTTGTGTGCTCGGTGTTTGTTTTCATTAAATAAACCCTACATCGAGTATATTCGCCTGCGCCTGGTTCCTCCAATACCACCGGCGTTACAATAGTGATGACCACAGCAGTGGTTTTTATACTTTTCCTCGTTAAATTAGATTTGGTTCAGGTAATCACCTAATCAGTACCTCATTAAGTAAAATGAGGTGTGCCTGTGTTAGAATTTAACAGACACTGGAATGGAATGGCTGCCATACATGTAGAGATGCTGATTTAAGAAAAATTAGGAGTGGTCTCTTAATTTTTTCCAGAACTGTATATAAACAGAACTTACCTGGCAGTGCAAGAGCATGACAGGTCCACAAGGCTGTGCTGGTTGCATTTGAGTTCATTGGGATTCTCATTCTTTGATTGAGATCTGTATGCTTGTTTTTTAATTATTTTGTCCCGTTCCTTATTTATCTGAATATTGTGAACATATCCTTCCACTGCATATTGCAATGTCTCGATCTGGAGGATATCGCGGATGGAGGTATTACTCCAAAAAGAATCAGTTACACTGACCGGTAAAATGCTACAGTAACAAAGATAGGCGGGCTTTTGCGAAATGTCAATTATGACTTGTACATTAATATTAAGCATCTGTCAGAGGGCGTTACCAAAATTAATTTGTTTTGAAAATGTAGTGTGCTTGCTAGCTGTTTAAAAAAGTATTCGTGGTTTAAAATATTCTTTATCTATTGAAAGTTTTGGAGTCTGTATTTTTTATAGTACAAGAGGTACTGTTGGTGAGGTTAATTAGCATGAATTAGAATACATGACATAGTTAAAGTTCAAAAGTGTTACCAATGACAGGTCTCATGTCTGTAGCTCAAACGCTTCAATATATACAGCTTCATAGTTCATTAACGCTAATGACGCTAATTAGCACACTTAAAATCAATAAATGTTTCATTATATGAACTGGAGATAGCCTTAACGTGTGGTTTTGTGTCTGTAGTTTAAACGGTTCAAAAGATACAGCCTAATAGATAATTAATGCTAATTACGCTAATTAGCATACTTAAACACGATAAACGTTTCAGAATTTGACATGGGGAAAGCTAAACTGGTGAAACAAAGTTGGTTTAATGTATGGAGCTTGAATGGTTAAAAAAATACAGCCTAATAGTTATTAACCCTAATTACGCTAATTTGCATACATAAAATCAATAAACGTGTCATTATTGCCTAAACTGGTGATACAAAGTTGGTATCGTGACTGTAGCTCGAATGGTTCAAAAGATACAGCCTAATAGTTAATTTACAGTAACTATGCTAATTAGCATATGTAAACTCGATAAACGTTTCCTAATTTGAAGTGGGGATAGCTAAACTGGTGATATAAAGTTGGTTTAGTGTCTATATCTTGAACAGTTCAAAAGATACAGCCGAGTAGCCAATTAACACTAATTACGCTAAATACATACGTAAAATTGATAAACGTCTCCTAATCTGAAGTAGGGATAGCCAAAACTGGTGAAACAAAGTTGGTTTCGTGTCTGTAGCTCAAACAGTTCAAAAGATACAGCCTAGTGGTTAATTGATGCAAATTATGGTAATTAGCATATGTAAAATCAAAAAACGTTTCCCAATCTGAAGTAAGGATAGCCTAAACTGTTGTCACAAAGTTGGTTTTGTGTCTGTTGCTTGAACGGTTCAAAAGATACAGCCTAATAGTTAATTAATGCTAATTAGCATACGAAAAATCGATTACCGTTTCATCATTTGAAGTAAGGATAGCCTAAACCGGTGAAACAAAGTTGGTGTCGTGACTGTAGCTGGAACGGTTTAAAAAGATACAGCCCAATAGTTAATTAATGCTAATTAGTATACGTAAACTCGATAACTGTTTCATAATTTGAAGTGGGTATAGCGAAACTGGTGATATAAAGTTAGTATAGTGTCTGTAGCTCAAATGGTTCAAAAGATACAGATTAGCAGTCAATTAACGCTAATTACGCTAATTAGCACACGTAAAATCGATAAACGTTTACCAATTTGAAGTAAGGATAGCCTAAACTGGTGTTACAAAGTTGGTTTTGTGTCTGTTGCTCGAAAGGTTCAAAAGATACAGCCTAATAGTTAATTAACGTAATTACGCTAATTAGCATACGTAAAATCGATAACCATTTCATAATTTGAAGTGGGGATGCCTAAACGTGTGAAACAAAGTGAGTTTCCTGTCTATAGCATGAACGGTTCAAAAGATACAGCCTAATAGCTGATTAATGCTAAATACGCTAATCAGCATATGTAAAGATACAGCCTAGAAGTTCATTAACGCTAATTATGCTAATTATGCTAATTAAAATCAATGAACGTTTCATCATATGAACTGGGCATAGCCTAAATGTGTGAAACAAAGTTGGTTTTGTGTCTGTAGCCCTAACGGTTCAAGAGTGATTCTTAGTTATATCCTAATGATGTAAATTAGCAATTACAAAGTCAATTGTTTAAAAACATGTAATAGAATTCTTATTTAGGATAGCTTCAAATCTTTAAAGTTGTTATCAAAGATTGATTAGCCATAAAGCATGAACATTTTTAATTGAAAACTCTGTAATACTTTGGCTCTCATTGAAACATGTTAATTTATGCAAGATTTTAATGTTTATAGTTACAAAAGTAAACATAGTATCAAAAATATGAATATAAGCAACTCAAGTTAGGCCAGTCTGAATATCTCATCGTTGGTTTGGACTTAAACATTGTAGGCGGAGATGCATCTAGAATCATTAACTTTTTTACCATTGAAGTCTATTAACACTTTTTTCCCTTTGAAATACATTGGAGGCTCATTTAAATATTGATATAGTTTAAAAAGTATAAAAGCTTTCAAAAAGATCTGCTCAAGCAACCAGAGTTAGATCATTTGGGACTTTTGGGAGTTGGTTTCGTGTTTATAGCTTTTACGGTTTATGCTCTAGAGCTGGAGGAATAACTAGAAGTATGGGAGAAATCTATAGTTGTGCTTTGCTTTTGGCAAGCATACCTAATGATCAGTTAGGAGGGGGAAAAAATGACAAAAGAAAATGCATGTTGTGCTGGTATCAACAAAAGGCTACTTTTACAAAATATGCATTTTGTTCACACAACACATGCCTTGGATTTCTCAAGATGTCATAGAGCGTGCATTTGGCATGCTGTCTGCAGGAATATCCACCAGAGCTCTAGCCAGAGAATTCAATGTAAAATATCTTCCACAAGCCATCTCCAATGTTGTTTTTGAGAATTTCACAGTATATCCAACCGGGCCTCACAATCGCAGACCGCATGTAACCACAACAGCCCAGGACTACCACATCCAGCTTCTTTAACGATTGTCTGACACCAGCGACCCGGACAGATAATAAAACTGTGGGTTTTCATATCTGAGGAATTACTGAAGAATTTATCTCATGCTTGTTGTCAACAAGGTCTTGACCTGCCTGTAGTTAGGCGTCATGACTGAGTTCAGTGGGCAAATGCTCACACGATGGCTCTGGCAGGCTGTAGATGACTGTACATACTGCACTAACAGTATTTACTTCTTATAGCTTCCTGTCCTGGTGAATTCACTGAAAGAGATTGTTAGCACCAGGAACGTGGAACACTTCGTGCGACTGATTCCCCATTGTCCAGGGATGACACCCACACACCAGAGTTGGTAAGATATTAATTTTAGCCGCTTGGACAATAGAATCACCACTGTAAAACAAAGTAGCATGGAGTTGTATTTTGAATATGTTATTAGTGACATTTCAGAACAGCTACATTGGTGTCAGATGTCATAGCACCATGGCATACACATGCAATATGACCATGGAAACGTAGTACACTTGGAATACCACTAGTGATTTGAAAGCCTGATATGTCAGGTAAGATGGACTATTGAGTTCTGCTGTCTGCAGACACTTGTTTCAATTTAGACAAGTCTGTCTTTTGAGTTGGCCCAGGGCTTGACATTAACTTTCTTTGGCTTAATTTTTTACTTTTACTTTTTTCCTACAACAAAAAATATTTGTCCAACGCAGAAATATTGTTATTAACTTCCATGTCTACAATACTTGGAAACAAGCAATAGGCTACATTTCTGCCTGAAAATGTATTGTAACCATTATGGGAAAAATGGACATAAGATTTTTTTCCTTTATAAGGGAGAGGGTTTTGCGATTTTTGCTAGGCCACCAAGTCTATCAGCCAGGGCATAAAGACCATTGACAAAAGTTCAATTGCTTTCAATAGCATCAATTCAAAAGTGCCATTGGATACAGTGAGGGGAAAAAAGTATTTGATCCCCTGCTGATTTTGTACGTTTTCCCACTCACAAAGAAATTTTCAGTCTATAATTTTAATGGTAGGTTTATATGAACAATGAGAGACAGAATAACAACAAAAAAATCCAGAAAAACACATGTCAAAAATGTTATAAATTGATTTGCATTTTAATGAGTGAAATAAGTATTTGATCCCTTCTCAATCAGAAAGATTTCTGGCTCCCAGGTGTCTTTTATACAGGTAACGAGCTGAAATTAGGAGCACACTCTTAAAGGGAGTGCTCCTAATCTCAGCTCGTTACCTTTATAAAAGACACCTGTCCACACAAGCAATCAATCAATCAGATTCCAAACTCTCCACCATGGCCAAGACCAAAGAGCTGTCCAAGGATGTCAGGGACAAGATTGTAGACCTACACAAGGCTGGAATGGGCTACAAAATCATCGCCAAGCAGCTTGGTGAGAAGGTGACAACAGTTGGTGCAATTATTCACAAATGGAAGAAACACAAAAGAACTGTCAATCTCCTTGGTCTGGGGCTCCATGCAAGTTCTCACCTCGAGGAGTTGCAACGATCATGAGAACGGTGAGGAATCAGCCCAGAACTACACGGGAGGATCTTGTCAATGATCTCAAGGCAGCTGGGACCATAGTCACCAAGAAAACAATTGGTAACACACTACGCCGTGAAGGACTGAAATCCATCCTGCAGCGCCCGCAAGGTCCCCCTGCTCAAGAAAGCACATTTATAGGCCCGTCTGAAGTTTGCCAATGAACATCTGAATGATTCAGAGGAGAACTGGGTGAACGTGTTGTGGTCAGATGAGACCAAAATCGAGCTCTTTGGCATCAACTTAACTTGCCGTGTTTGGAGGAGGAGGAATGCTGCCTATGACCCCAAGAACACCATCCCCACCGTCAAACATGGAGGTGGAAACATTATGCTTTGGGGGTATTTTTCTGCTAAGGGGACAGGACAACTTCACCGCATCAAAGGGACTATGGACGGGGCATGTCCTGTCAAATCTTGGGTGAGAACCTCCTTCCCTCAGCCAGGGCATTGTGGATGGGTATTCCAGCATGACAATGACCCAAAACACACGGCCAAGGCAACAAAGGAGTGGCTCAAGAAGAAGCACATTAAGGTCCTGGAGTGGCCTAGCCAGTCTCCAGACCTTAATCCCATAGAAAATCTGTGGAGGGAGCTGAAGGTTTGAGTTGCCAGACATCAGCCTCAAAACCTTACTGACTTGGAGAAGATCTGCAAAGAGGAATGGGACAAAATCCCTCCTGAGATGTGTGCAAACCTGGTGGCCAACTACAAGAAATGTCTGACCTCTGTGATTGCCAACAAGGGTTTTGCCAGCAAGTACTAAGTCATGTTTTGCAGAGGGGTCGAATATTTATTTCACTCATTAAAATGCAAATCAATTTATAACATTTTTGACATGTGTTAAACCTACCATTAAAATTATAGACTGATCATTTCTTTGTCAGTGAGCAAACGTACAAAATCAGCAAGGGATCAAATACTTTTTTCCCTCATTGTAACTATATTTTAGTTAAACAGCCACTGTGGCAGGTAGATAAAAATCTACAAACTCAGATTCTTTACCCACAAAGCATATATATGCTGTGTATTTCTCAAATAATGAATCTATTCCCAGCTAGAAGTAAGATGGTATACTTTAGAAAATGTTTTCATGAAGTGTTAACAGCGAGTGAATCTTTGAACTGTGTTAGTGGTCACCCCGCATTCAGAAGAGTGCAGAACAGCTAATGTTAGCTAGCTAACAATCCTAATCTTACTGTCTGCAATACAATGTTTGAGAACATAAGATAAAATCGCTGGCACACACCAATTTCATCACAATATAGACATCATAAGCTACTTATTTGCGGTGAATTAGTATGTGAATGTATTTTATGCATCATTTCAGATCACACTGCCCAATTCCAGTGTGTGTGTCCCTAAAAGGATGTTTGCTCGACTGAGCATGTCCAAGATGTCAATCTTTACCCAGAAACTGGCCACTATTTTCTTTGGAATATTAACTCTGGCATCATCTACAATTATTGGGCAAGCATTCTAAAATGTGTGGGCCTTCCTGAGCAGTCCCAGCTTGATCCAGAGAAGCTTAATGCTGTCATTGGTATGTGTAATTTAGTCCTAGATTTTTTTTTACATTGTAAGTATTCTATATTCAAAATTGACACATTGTCACTCCTGCTTTATAGTATGTAACTTAGGTAGGCCTACTAATTTACATGCCTGTCTCAATAAACAGACAAAAAATACTGGTGTCTCATTTTATAATTTCATTGCAATCCTAGATTGTGTGCTTGCACAGTTTGCTGGAACTGACATACAGGATGTGAAGAACGCTGTAAGACGGAAGTGCAACAGATGAAGGCACAGCCAAGAAGAGTCTGGCTTCCTGAATGGATCTCCTTTTCTTCCTCTGTCTGTCTCTTTCTCCTTCCTCCCTATTTCACTTTCTTTCTCTGTCTGTTCATAGACAGGTTATTTGGGGTACCCATTGTAATGGTTGTGATATAATGCAGCCTGGTATGCTCTGTTCCCAGGACATGTAATGCAGATTTCTGCAATTCTTGAGGTTTTGTTCAGTCTAAGGATTTATCCTGAATTCTAATTTCCATATTGCTTATCCCTTCAGTGGTATAGCCAAATTAATTGGATAATTCTTCAATATGGTATAAGAATCTAACATACTAAATAATGTATTAAAGATTTTGAACATGCACACAGCCATGTCCTGTTAAAATACAGTTTTCAAAACAACCTCTGCCTTTTGTCATACTTTAGCCATAAAGATTTGATTACCATTTAGGGAACTCTACATGTTAAACCGCTTGTACTGGAGGGCTACTTGAGACACACTTAAGTAAGTTACATTGATTTTGCATAATCAATGTAACTTACATATATTTAGAATGTGCTTTTGTGGTGTTTAATGCCATTTCTATCATACTCATAGTAAACTGCAAGTATACAAAACGTTACTATTAGGAAACTTGTAATATATTAAAAAACACAGTAATTTATATTGTGAATCAGTTAAATCATTAGTAAAAGTATATTAAAATACATGAAGAATATATTGCAAGTACAATTTTAATAGTCAGAAGATAAAATAGCAATACACTATCTGTATTTAATGCAACTTATTTCAAATACAGTTAATCCTAGTTAACCACCTGAAAGTATACTTTATTATAAATTAAGTGGTACCAATTTAAGTAATTTAAGTATATATATATATGTTTTAACGAAACATAATGTACAAATTTAGTGTATTTAAAACAACTTTAACACAATTTAAGCTGGGTCAATTTAATACCCTTTAATATATTTATGCATGTTTACACTTAAATATAATAGAAATATAATACTTAAGTACATTTCAAATACATTTTTTGCTTGGGACAGTAAAGATATTATAAATATGTGGAGGGTTTGCATTAACTGGCATCAAATCTGCTATTACTCCATATCCATAGTTGTTAAGTCAAAGTCAAGTAGAGCTGGGATACTGGTTTGAGATTCAGTTACATAGAGGAAGATGTCTTCTGCAAATAGAGACATTTCATTCTAAGTATCATTTGAGTTATGAACTTAGGGTTTGTCAAGAGGTTTGATGGCCAATTTGGATCCATTTTAAAGAATTTGGATCCATTTTATGAAATGTTCCCCAATGTTACATTTCATGTCTGTAGAAGGAGCAAACAGATTTGGCTATTCTACTTGATCAAAAGCTTTTCCTCCATCATGAGATACAACATCAAGGTGTACATTAGGTAACCTTGTAAAGTACATTATATTAAAGACACTTTTAACCTTTACACAAGTCAATTTCAAATATCTCTTACAGCCACCCAGTCTGAGTTCTTAATGCACGTGCTGTCAGTATATCAGAATTCTTCACAAGCAAAAAAATTGTTCTACATGTAGTCTATAACAATACTGGTCATTCACGGTCTTTGTTGGCACCTCTAATTTCTCCAGTCTCACTCCACTTCTCCTCTCTTGGGTGTTAACAAGAGAAATATCTACTACATGACCGATAAGGCAACGATCCACAGGTTTGTGGAGAGTGATCAACCCCAGGTGTGTTGGCCTGGGGACCAAATGAGCTCTGCAGGTCAGGGCTCCATCTGACCAAAAAAAAAGATTCACAAATAAGTCTGGAAGACAAGCAAATATAAATAACTGGGAGTGACCATCTGGTCTCCTAGGGCTGATTTACATTATGGGACAAAGAATAACACCCATGAGGCTGCCCTAATTATGCAC
Organism: Esox masquinongy; assembly: GCA_016801175.1. Lineage (NCBI taxonomy): Eukaryota > Metazoa > Chordata > Actinopteri > Esociformes > Esocidae > Esox > Esox masquinongy. The sequence continues at coordinate 68,269 of JACXGI010001988.1, read as the reverse complement.
ACATGAAATGCTGAGGCAACAAGGTAAACCAGCACTGATGAAAATTACCAACCCTGCTCAAGGAACTCTTGGTGTAATTTTGTACTCCGAGGATATCTGTGGAGGGAGAATACCGTCTCTACAGCAGGCTTCAGTGTACAACCTGCCATTTATATGCATACAGTACCCTCGCAAAGGATGCCCTTGTTGACTGAATAACAGCAGAGAAATTATACAAAACTGGACCATAGATCACAGGTCTGCAGCCTTGATCCTCATGCCACTGCAGTTTCCCTGAATTACCACCAACATGAGGATGACATCCAGGAACCATTCCCAGGACCACTGGGAGGCCAAAGGAATCCATGACAAACCTTAAGTACATTGTGTCTTACATGGACTGGAACAGGTCCACTAGGGGAAACATTTACCTGAGGGTTAGAGCCACTGGTGTGTGAGCGTAGCTGCCTAACAGAGCACTCAGGCCTCCCATCGAGAAGCAAAGCAGACAATGCAGGATTTTTCATTATGAAAATAGTAGTTGGCCATACCGAATCATTTCCAAACCTGAGACAGTGACAGAACCTCCACTTTAAGAGTTGGGTGGCCCTGGAAATGAGATCTGCACTGCCGTAGGTTGTAACTTTGAACGCAGGGAGGCAGGGCACAGGCTCAGAGAGAACAGAGGACTTTTAAAAAATATAAGATATAACAAGACTGAAACTAACTCAAGAAAACATAACAACGTTACAAACATATGGAACTCAACAATGACCGACAAGATACAAGACGTAAGAAGGAATTGATCAAGAAAACAGATGAGGGCAATAATAACAAACAGGCGTCCGTGCTCCAAGGCTGCCATGCCAGGACTTGAAAGAGGTAAGTCACACATAGCCACCACAGGTGCGCATCACCCTACAATTAGCAAGCAGAATGAAACAAGGAGAGAGAAAATCAATGTCTTTATATCTACAACACCATCGCCCTCTTGTTTGTCCTCAGGAGTATTTGCTGATTCAAAAGTTTCGGTGCGGAGCCAGACTATAGTCACGAACTATAGGGTCAGATGAAACTCACCCTTTCTGCTTATTAACACAAATGTGCAGTTCTATACTGAGTTTGCTTATGAACAAAAAACAGAAACCGCTAAGATGCAGCCTTTGTAGTTCTGTTGGCTTCTTCAGATGATAGTGACTTACAAATCCATTCCTATTGCTTGGAGAGTATTCAGACTTTTTTGAATGGTGAGTGTTTGACAGTCATCGACTGTAGAAGTCTTGCTTGGCCTACTAGGCTGTTTGCTATTGCTGAGCTTACATGTGCTTTCAGGCCCGCCGATAGGGGGGGACAAACGGGTCATTTGTCCCGGGCCCAGGGTAGGGGGGGACCCAGAACTGACATTGGGATTACATTTTTAATGATGTCCTTAACTTTTGTTTTTGGTAAGTCTGTGGTTTTGGCTAGGTTTTTGATTTCTCAGCCTCATTTCTGAATTCTCAGCCTCATAATCAGCGTAGGAATTTCACAATGTCCGTCGTTGCCCTTCGTCCTCGCCGTGATGCCCCGAAAATCACTGTACGCCCCACGGCCACCATGGCCTTTGTGCCCTGCTACTGTCAAAATCTTGCGGTCAGCAGTTTGTTCGTACGTTTGTAGTTCGCAACTGAGTAAAATACGGAGCCAAATAGAGCTCAAATGTATTGACTGTAAGAAAAGAAAAACGTTACTGAAATATTTCATAGTATGAAAAAACTAAATTCAATCGTATGAAAAAACAGATTCAAGCATGGAAAAAGTGTATGCTAAAATCATTAAATGGATTTTCGCGTCCGATCTTAAAATGTCTTCGTTCAAACAAGTTTTTTCCACGTTCGCTTCTTCTTACGATTACAATTTCTTCCCACCTTCGTTCGAGTCATGTTTTCTCAAAACAAAGTTTTGAGCCTCTATTGGCGTGGAGGCGGGGCTTTATCTGGGCATTGAATTCTCGCACCCGATTAGCCATGAATCACACCATTATAAAGTGAAAATCATAGCCTTTCCATGCACTGCTTTCCCAATGCAACATGTGGAGTGAATTTTAAGAATTGTATAAACTAGGCCAGGGGTGGGCAATATTTTTCACTGGGGGGCCACACTGAAAACGCCAGAGTGCATCGTGGGCCAGATTACTTTTTTAACCAACATGTCTAAAAAACACATAGCTGACAACAGCTGACAAACATAGCTAACTCTGTTAACTTGCATATTATATTTATGCATATTTATTTTCCGTGCAACACCGTTTTCATAATCAAACTTAATTTACTTTAACAATGTTTTTTTATTATTATTATTTTCTGTTAACAACTGTTATTATGGCACGCAAAGGCCTAAAAAATCCCTTTTTAGGGTTATTAACAGAAAGAAAACAAATATGTGTTGCAACAGAAATGTTGCAAAACATATTTGCCTTAAAACTTAACTTTCAACTCAACAAAGTTTATTACATAAGGTATAGTGTATAAAAGTTATATAGGTATAATAGTTGTTAGGGCAGCCATAAGTCTATGAAATCACTTCTGAAGATTTTCACTCAAAGCAAATGTTGGTACAATTGCCATCGTCTAACTTCATACAGTATATTTTTTGTCCTAAGTGCTTTTAACGACAGCTATTCCAGCAGCCCAGACCCAAGAAATCAACTTTTAGGGCTACTCACTCAATATGAACAGGAGAGCCTCGTATGGACGTTGACAGGTGAGCTGAAGTCAGGAGTCATTTCTGTTGAAGCAGTGTGCGGTACTGCTGCAAGATATTCATCAGTGAGGCTGCGTCTGCGCTTGGACTTGTTGAATTAAGCATCGGGTGACAGTTTTTGTTTTTCTCCGCATGCTCGCTCTGGAAGTGCCTCTGCAAATTGTACTCTTTAAAGACTGCGACGTTAGCTTAACATATTAAGCAAGTTGCTTTACCTGTGACATCTACAAATAAATATTTTCCTGTCAATTCTTTTTTAAATACCCTGCTTTCGTTATCAACTTTTCTTAGGCTCATTTCCAGAGATCGCTAGCCATCAATTGCGTATAGTACGTACAAATGATAACTTCCGCGCGTGGATTGTGGTGCTTGTCCCTACGTATCATAGCAACGCAAATACCTTGTTTCAACTTAAAGGTATTTTAAACAGACAATATGATACTGCTGTACTTATTACTGGGAGTGCCACGGGACTTTTCATTTAAAAATAAATAAATATGCAGCAGTAAATAAACTAACGTAATCTGCGGACCTCGTCATGTATTTTTTATTTTGTATTATTTTAAAAGTTTTGGATGTATCGCGGGCCGGATAGAATTACTCAACGGGCCGAATCCGGTCCGGGGGCCTTATCTTGCCCAGGTCTGAACTAGGCTAAGGGTGACCAGTGTGGTTGTGGTTGTTAAATGGACCATAAATTTGGCTCCATAAAAACAACCACAAGAACGGACTATGCAGCTAAGTAAGCTAGCTAGTTATCGATCGATAGCTGACTTATTTAGTGCTTACCAGATTCAAATCTCTCTGTTTTGGAAGGTGCGTTCATGAGCAACTGGGAGATGGGAATGTTCCGACCTCAGAGTGGGAGAATACACCTGAACACTTTTTGAAAGCTCCGAGAAGTGGCGTTAGGTTTGACATCACTTGACATGGCAGCGTTTGTGATGAAAGAAAGACAAAAATTACTTGCTCCGCGCACAAATAAGTCACTATATTTGTTTATTTAGGTCGTACTCTTTAGCGCAGGTGATTATGATGTTTAAGGATACTTCGCGGTTTACTTCTGGGTAATGGTCCTTCTGGCTAGCTACCCTTCACGTTACTTACCTGTCAATACTGTTGCCTGTTTGTTATCATGTGAATGCTCTCAACTAAAACTTCTAAAATGAAACATATTCAAGAATCTTTAAAAAATGTGGAGTAGATATAATTTCAAGGAATAAAACATGATAATTTAACTTTTTATGTGGAAAAAACATATTGGTTAGAAGTGATTATTCAACTATGATATTAAAGAAACAGAAACAATAGCAGACACTACTTGCGATTTAGCGAAACGGTTTATAAAGTCCCGTTATTTAGGGGGGAGCAACCTCTGAAATAAGGGGACTGTACCGATACATTCACAAACATCCTAAATAAAATTGGATCATCCACACCTTGAACTCATACAAATTGTTGGATTTCAAATGTAAATATTTAGAGATTAGAGCCAAAAGAAGAAAAAAACCTTACTGTCCTAATTACGTTACACAAGATGGGAACTATCCTTTCTAATCTGATTAACACTAAACCATTGAATAATTGCCATTTTAATACTACCGAGGAGGGACCTGACCTGTCTAAATCCTCGATTTGCCTCTGCTAGGACACCATGGTGGTTGCTCGATTTGCATCATCTGGGCTTATCGATAGACATGACTATGAATGATTTGTCGATGAGCCCAGAATTTGGAACACATGCAAACAGTGATGTCATAATGGCCTAGTATTGGCAGGATAATGCAACAGATGCTGTAAGGATGTTCATGGAACTCCACTCAACTAATGGAATTATCATACAAAGATAATCTACTCATTTCCCTCCCAGTCAAATTTTCTACATTTAGGCAAATATTTGCGTTTATGTTGAGGTACAAAAGTATGGGGCTGGTATGGATGTCAACACTAATATACTATGTTAATGTCACCAATCCACTGAATCACAACTGAAAACAACTTTTACTTCAACCATGATATCATTATTGCTAGCTATGCTACAGTACTAGCTTATTTGAATTGAAAGTAATTTAGCAGTCACTTGTCAACCTGAAATGTACCATTTCAAATGTTATGCAAAAAAAGCAAATAGAATTGGACTTAAGTATTATGGTCATGTTACAATAAATATAACATATTCATCCAATCCATAATGATTTATTTTAGATTAAATAAATCATTTTATAAAATATATCATTATAAAATGATTTATTTTAGACTTATGGTCTTCTATCCCCCATGGTTTGTCTTCCTCTTGCCTCTTTAGTGTGTATATATATATATATATATATATATATATATATATATAAAATTAAAATAAATATTTAATTTTAATAAGGACAGTATAAATGATAGCCTGACAAATAAGGCCAAATGTTAAAGTTGAGGGAAAGGATTCCTAAGTGGATCAACACAAACAGAAACTGACAACAATATCATAGCCATTAATGCTATGATATTTTAAAAATTGTAAGCTCCAAAGAGCAGCAGAGAAAGTCCTCAGATGAACTAACAATTGCGTGATAAATTCCACTGAGGAGCGATATGCAGAAATATGGGCTTGATCTCGTCAGAGCTTTAGACTCAGTCATAAGTACATGGCTGCTTCACATGGTGCAAGATAATTATTTACTAAAGATTTTCATTTTTCAGGGATATACGGTTTACCCTGGAAAGGGAAAAACACATTTCTGTTCCAGTCAATACAGTCCTGTGTATTATTACTAACAAGCAGTGGGGAACCGTCAGGGCCCTCTACGCCCTCAGAGAGGACATAAGGATGGATACAAATCTGTTTATAATTTCTAATTTTGTTTTCATTGATTTATTCATTTTTGTGTTAATTGTAATGATCTTCCTAATGAATTTCTTCAGTTTTTGTTAAAAAATGAAGGGTTAATATCCAAGAGAAAAAAATATCCAATCAGAATTTTTCTTTGGTAGCCTCTTGGTAGATATAATCTAGCTGGGCTCAACGCTCACTGGCTAGGCCCTCAGGCTTTGAATAGAAGGCACCAGCCAACGTCATTGACATTGACTTCAGTTCGAGCAGCATTTTGGAATGACGGTAGAATCAACCAATCACAATTGTTTTGTAATAGGTGGGGCAATTGTATGATGCCTCAAGGCCCTCTAGCGCCTTGAGGCACTAGAGGGCCTAAGTATACATCACTAATTTAGAGCCAGTAGCGAGCCTTATATTATTTTCTCAAGCTTGAGCATAGCTACAGTAGCTGACCAGCTTTTTGCAGTGAGTGTGTGTAATGATGGCAATGGCCTGACTGTCAGCCCTGGCTTTGATCTCAATCGAAAAATAACTTCTTCCGGATTTAAAATCAAAAGACAAGCTATATGACCCTGCCATTGCCCATTTCATAAAGGACAGGAGAATGGACTTTATGATAATCATAATGTTGAGTGGACGTTTTGTTTCAAATTCAGCTCAGAGGCATCCTTCGTCCTTTGAATATCCTTGCAATGTCTCTAGAACTTGATTCTAGTCAAAATGCAGTTGATTGTAAAAGATTTAGGAAGGCAGACACATCTAGAAAAGGCCCCACACTTGCATGCCAGAGCAAAAACAAAGCCATGATCTCCAAGGAAACCTCCACAGACCTCTAAGATTGTCGATGTATTGATCTGAGGAAGGTTCTAAAAATATTGATAAAGCAATGGAAGTTTCCAGGAGAACAGTGGTCACCGTCATTGTGAAATTGAATAATGTCGGCACTATCAAGACTTCCTAGAGTAAGTAAATGGGGAAGAAAGGCATTGGTCAGGAAGGTCATAAAGAACCCATTGGCCTGTGTAAAAGAGCATCAGAGGTTCTCTGCAGAAATGGGAGAACCTGTCAGAAGGACCACCTCTGACGTACATCATCATCATATGGTATAATGGCTAGATGGAAGCCATTCCAGTGTAAAAATTCAAATGACATGCCACTTGAAGGACTCAAGAAAAATATTATTTGGTATGATGAGACCAAAATCAAACTTTGAGGCCTCAATTCCAAACTATAAATACACTTCTAAATATTCTTTGTTTAACCATCTATCCCTGATATTTTTCCAAACCTGTGTTTTTCTGAGGTGAGCTGTGTAAAGAAAACAATCCAAGGGTAGTAAATGTACCCCTTGACCATAGATCCTTGGAAAATGAATATGGCATGTACATGGTGCCTATGGCTTTGATCTGCAGAGCTTTGAAACAGGGTCACGGGTGTAGTAAATATACATATAATTCCTTTCATTTGAGGCCGATCTGTTAATTATGTCAATCCTTTTCTATAGCCCAAGTGTTGATTATGCAACGAGCGCAGACCTCAAGAAGTATGCCTTGCACAGGGCTTATCATCTGGGCTTTTAAATCTTTCAGTGCACATTATTGCTGTGGGTAGTGCCTTTTCACTTTTTGGAGGAGTGTGAGTTCTCACAAGCCATCTGTTGATTTTTTTGGCCTAATGAGAGGAGGACATGAAGACACTGGAGCACGACATGTGATAGGGGTGGTGTTCACATGAGAAGAGCAAGGGCAACAGATGGAGAGGGGCGCTAATATGGTGTTGCACACTTCCTGAAAATAGTCCTGAGACCCCAACATCATTGGCACATTGATGTTTAATACTCTGACATTTGAAGGGCTATGACAGAACTGCTCCGACAGAACTGTCACTCAAAAAATGAACTACCACAGAAGGCATCTTTTGAAGGTATGAGCTTCTTCCAACTGTTGTAGCCCATCCCTCTGCTTTTTACACAGGTGGGTTGACCCTGTAATTGTTCACATTAAGGATCCCAGCCTTAATGCAATACAACTATGTAAAACACATTTTATTTAACCTTGAATGTTGCTAATACACTAAAGTGAAACGGAATGGTGCTTTTAAGAAAATGGTGTCTGCATGTTTAAGAGTTTTGTGGTAGTGTGTCAATTTCAGAGGAAGTCTAACTCATAGGTGTTTGTTTGAACATGTCTGTGACCTTCACAGCATGTATATGGATGCATGATTCAATGTGTTTGAAATGTACCTAAATAGCTATGAACATACACACACCTAATAGGATTTAAAGCTGTAAAACGTGAACTATGAGGTGATGGATATGATGTGTGATAACGATATGTCAGTTTTGTTACATAACACATTATTATGTAATTCATAAGACATGACGATGTGAGGTTTCTTATGTTTATATGTCCGCTGTGAAGACAAGCCGACGAGGGGCCAGCATTCCTCAGTGTAGTGCTTTCTGAGAAAACAGCAAGTGTGCCTTCAAGTCTGAGTCTGGGGACTGACTGTATTTACATAGAATTGGTAAGTCTGTTGAACCTGGGCCCAGGCATACAGGGAATTAGACAGTGGATCAACAACATTCTGACATTCATGATTCAAAGGCAAAGCGTCAGATACCAACACATCACAGATGGGCTATCCACTCTCTCTTTTTTCTGAAAGGGGAGCTGTCATCGTGAGAGGAAACACAGACGGCCAAATAGCAGTGTAAGTATGTATGTGTGTGTCATTAGGGAGAGAAAAAAACAGCATTAAAGATATGCAGGGAGAGAGGAGAGGACAATTTTTCACAAGGCCAAGAAAATCATGTTAGGACAAAATCCCAATTTTGTGTCCTTGCTGCATGCAACACACAAAAGGGTGTTATAGATCAATACCAAGCATGTGCGTGGTGTGTTTTTCCCAGAGCTTCTTAGCAGCCATACTTTCCTTCTCTGTGGAGTTATGATGTGCATCATCATAATCATCATCTGCCATCTTTTAACAGGAACAGACAGCAGCCTGCCAGCCTTTGATTTGTTACTCACAATGCACTGACATAATATAAGGAACACATCACTGTTTCCTGGAACAGGGGAAATGATATGTTTAGCCCTAACAATAATTTGATGTCAAAAGCAATGTTTATTTTCATGGCAAATCTAGGCTGATGTTAGGTACCAGAAATGAAACAGGAGAATCTATGTCTGTAATGACTATCTGATGAATGTTTGCAGTTTATTAAAAGATTGATCTGTTATTAGTTTTCATCTAACAAACAATATTCCCTATTTTGCCTTTTGAATATAAAGTATGCATCCAAAGACAACTGAAATAGACGCTATACCTATTTTTACTTCCAATATATAATTCTGAAGGTCTAATGGGGAAAGCAGCTGTAGCAGCCAGGAGCCTCACTTCCCGTGCTATAAAATAACCAGGGTATTTTACAGCACACAAGGTGGGGCTCCCGGCTACTACGCACCTGTAGGGCCATTTCAGGTGTGACTGTATTTGTGTTCAGGGATATCCTTGAAACATGCGTGTCCCCACTGAGGCACCTTGTTTTCTCCCTCAGGGAACGAAGGTTATAGGTCACAAAAGGGGCATCTTCCACAATCCTTTGCGTAGTTTTAAGCAGACAAGTGTTCGGTATTTTCTGACACGCATAGTGATTCAGCTTGTGTTGTCGTGAGGAGCAGTGCACAGTGGGTTTTGCAACAGAAGTCACACCACAGAGTAAAAATGGAATAAACACGGAAGTCAAGCCATGGCTGACTTGGGCTACTAAAATTCACTTATAATTATAATAAGATGAAACTTTGAGGGTTTTTTGTTAATCGAATTACTGTTAACTAGCCATTGTTTTACAAAGGAACTTTTCAATACAGCAATTCATGGGGAATGGACAGCTGCCGGAGTGGGTGCCCCACTGATTTTGCAGTAGCTGGAATGGCTGTGTGACTAGTGAAACGTCATCAGAGACATTAATATGCAACATTTGGCCATTGCCATCTGTCTAAACACATTTGATGACATGATTATGGCAAAGTTGTTTTCTACTGAACTCCATTACATTACATTCATTAATGTAATGGAGTTCAAGCCCCTAGTGTAATCTAAACAATTCAGGAATTAGCCCTCGTTTAACTTTTGACCATCAATATTGCTGCAGCATCCTAGAACGAAAGAACAGTAGCAAGGACGCAAGTGAGTGAGAGAGGTGTATTATCATTGCAGTCTAAGTGTCTGTACTGCCTCCAGGAACTCAGGAAATAGGTACAACCCCGTTTCCAAAAAAGTTGGCACGCTGCATAAAATACAAATAAAAATAAAATGCAATGTTGTGCAAATCCTTCATCCCTGTATTTAATTGAAATTAGTATAAAGGAAAAATATTTGGCCATTTTGAATTTGATGCCAGCATGAAGTTTCAAAAAAGTTTGAACAGGGGCATGTTTATTATTACGTTGCATCTCTTCTTAATACTCTGTAAGCATTTGGGAACTGAGGAGACCAATTGCTGTTGTTCTGAAATTGAAATATAATTCCATTCTTGCTTGATATAGGATTTCAGCAACTCAATAGTTCGGGGTCTCCTTTGTCGTATTTTTTGTTTCATAATGCGCCAAATGTTTTCAGTGGGTGACAGGTCTGGACTGCAGGCAGGCCAGTTTAGCACCCGGACTCTTTTACTACAGTACGGAACCATGCTGTTGTAATACGTGCAAATGTGTTTTGGCTTTGTCTTGCAGAAATAAGCAAGACCTTTTCTGAAAAAGATAATGTCTGGATGGCAGCATATGTTGCTCCAAAACCTGTAAATATTGTTCAGCATTAGTGGCGCCTTCACAGATGTGCAAGTCACCCATGCCATGTGCACTTATGCACCCCCATACCATCACAGATGCTGGCTTTTGAACTGTGCATTGATAACAAGCCGGATGGTTCCTCTCCACTTTAGTCTGGAGGACACGGCATCCATGATACTCAAAAATTAATTTGTCAGACCTCAGGACAGTTTTCCACCTCACCTCAGTCCATTTTAAATGAGCTCAGGCCCAGAGAAGGTGGCGGTGTTTCTGGATCAGGTTTATACAGCTCTGGAAAAAATAAAGAGACCACTGCACCTTTTTCTTTCCTTTCCAAAAAAGTTGAAAGGAAAGTTTTGAGTGAGGAACAGAAGTGTTCAATTTGCAGTGGTCTCTTAATTTTAACCCTTCTGTTCCTCACTCAAAACCTTCCTTTTCGACTTTTTTGGAAAGGAAAGAAAAATGTGCAGTGGTCTCTTAATTTTTTCCGGAGCTGTATAAGGTTTCTTCTTTGCATGGTAGAGTTCTAACTTGCATTTGTGGATGCAGCGACGTTACTTCACAGACAGTGGTTTTCAGAAGTGTTCCTGAGCCCAAGCAGTGATTTCCACTACCGAATCGTGTCTGGTATTTACACAGCGTCCCAAATTTTTTGGAAACGGGGTTGTAATAGCATTGCAATTGATGTGTTTAACGCATTGTCTTTCTCCCTCTCACTGACACCCAGCTACATTATTTTGGACAACAAAGTACCTGGACCAACAGAATTACTAGCTTGCTAGAATTGTCTCCCAGCTCTGGTTTTTTCCCTTTTGGTCAAAGATCAAGTGGTATGTCACAGAACATGCCTACGGCTGGGCATGCAAGATGAAACAAATAAGCGAAATAAGCAAACTCCTTGCGTCTTACCCAAACTTTTATTCACACTGGTATAATTTCCACATCATATTACAAGTGAGATGCATTTACAGTCACTTACCAAGATATGGTCACAACATGTTGACTTTCAGAAGAAAAGCCTCATCTCATCTTGCATGAAAACATATACATCCTTTTCTTTTTGTAATCATTGCTTCAAGAGAGCAAAGCACGTGCATCATGGAGGCAGAAACATCACTAAGGAAGAATGTTAACTGATGGTTATAGATACAATATCCAGTGCCTGTAGTGTTTTAATGAAAGTTAACATGGCTATTTCAAACAACTGAAAATGGACTCTGTGGTGTGTTTGCTAGACTGCTAGCTACACTAACACGTTTATGTATTATAGAGTATTTGCCATCTACATTTAGGCGTTGGACAGAGATGGCATATCAGACATCCTAATGGCTGAGCTGAGCCCAGAGGTCCCATCCACAGGTGGTTTGTCACTTTGACCCCTTTCCAATTTCACTAGTCTTGTCTCACCAATGGCTGGCCTGTGCACTCAGACATGCAAGTGCTTCTGTAACGGAGTTAGAATTATGTTCTATATAATTACACAACATCTTCATGAGGGTTACCTATGTTATAATATTTCTTGCTTACTGTAATTCAATCGGTTGGTCAATATGCCCCGCCTCCTTGTCCTAACTGTATATCTTCTGCTGTCATTTCCTCTTTCCTGTTTTCTATATCTGTGGAAAAGTTATGTCATGTTCAGTGGTCTATATAAATATCCACATCCATCTTACATTGTAAACTACACATAATTCTTTAATATGTATCGTATTCTTATGATATCAATGTTTTGAACATGTATATGTGTAGTTGTGTGAAATTTTCCTGGTGACGACGATTTTGTTAGCATAGAGTAGCTGGTTATAAGCGGGATCCGGTTAAGCTAGCTAACAAACTGTTAGATTACAGCCTACTAACTGTCTTTCAGTGAGGTTGGGAGTGCAACAAGTGGCATATTACTCACCAAGAAAAACATGTTTTCATTACCATCAGAAATAAACAGGATCCAACAGAGTCAGCCGTCCTCAGAGTCATTAATCGAATCGAATTACACAACGCAGAAGCAGAAACCGACCGGTTACACTTCACTTCACTTCAACCGCCCCGCCCCCCCCTCCTCCCCCAGCTCCCCCATCTGCAATAATGGCTGAAACATCCATTGGACACAGCCATTACACATTTTACAATGCACCTTGTATCATTTGTATCATGTCTTAAATGAGTACATTTTGAAGTAAGTTATTGTTTTACTTGTGCAGAACATAAACTTACCAGCCACCTTTTTAGATATACCTATCAGGTTTCAAGTAGGAGCACCTTTTGCCTCCATCTGCTGGAAGACTTGACAAGTTGAGTGTTCAAAGGTGCCTTTCTGCACACCAATGTTGCAAAGAGTGGAAATGTAATTGTGGACTGTCAATGGGACTCAAGAATCATACCACACTCAAAGTTGTTTAGGTCACATATCTTCTCCATTCTAATGTCTAATGAAACAAAAAATAAGTGTAATCTCATTACCATGTCTATATGCTTAACATATGGAGTTGCAGCCACATGATTTGCCATTTGTGTTAACTAGTGGGTGTACAGTGCCCAGTGAGGGTATTACTTTTCTGAATCAGAAACACAGTACATTTTTACAGCTTTACAAGATGTTTTTGGGATACTAACGCTGAGTTACTTATCAAATCTGAGGGCTAAAATCAACACAAGGATGAAACAGCTCATTTTAAAGTCTTTATTGTTAAGTGTGCAGCTCATGACATGACTCAAACACCTAGAGGAAAAGAACATGTGCCATCTAGTGTCACCTTGTACCACCTGTCTCCACTCCCCTGGCCGCGGGTCCCCATGAGCTGTGGAGTGGATGTACCGTGTCAATGACTGTCAGTTCCTGTAGTTTCTGTGGTACAAAGTTGTGGAGGGCCACACAGGCTTTCACAATGCTCATTGCTTTCACTGGCATAACTTCAAGAACTCTTACTAGTGTCCTCCATATATCGCAGCGAGGATCACAAAGCAGTTCTCAGGAATTCTTCTGGCTCTGGAATGGTAGTATTCTTGTTTTCATCAAGGCAAGAAGAAAATTTGAATAGAATAAATTTTTTCCGTCACTGAACAGAAACATGAAAGCTATCACATGGCCCAGTGCTAAATCAAGCTGTTCACATTATATGTGCTTGTGGATATCTGTAAGAATGTGTTTGTAGTAATGGAGTAATATAGTGAAATGCCTACTGTTAGGGGTCTATTTTGGATTGGACAAGAACAACTCTATACTTTGGACCAGATCACTTATGTGAGGCATCTAACTACTATGTCTATATTGATGTCTTTTTTCACATAATGTGTATAGTCACTGTAGACACACAGCGTATCTTACCTGCAAATGGTTCTATCAGCATTATTCTTAGAGGGAATTACAAATTCCTCATCTCTCACAAACTCAGCCATTCAAGCTCTAGTTATTGCATTTCATACACAGACCTGTTTGCTTCTGTGCCAAAATAGCACAAAAGAATAGAACACATTGGCTAGACCAGTGCCTTGAACCTTCTGGCTTAATAGCTACCAGTGATGGTGACTGGCATGTCTAGTGGAAATATAAGGCGGACTTCCTCTGTACACTGGATATGATTAGTGGATTTACTTTTTTCTGTATTTTGAAGGTTGCTTTGTGCATACAGTACTCACTCACATAAATGTCTGTTCTTTTATTTTTGTGGGGATCTGAAGCAATACAGGCAGGTGTATAATTTCTATAGACTTTACTTGCTATTGTACCTTCTCAATGTTGCAACCAGTTCTACAGTCCTGCAAAGCACGTGTGACCAATTTGGTAAAAAGTGGACTGCAGATGGCATTCCTGCAATTGGTTTACTTGCGTAAGTTGAAGTATAATTGGTTGGAAAACAAAATCTAAATATTTTGAGTCTGTGATCACATAAAATTGCCTAAGGCATGGCTGTAGTATATTGTAATTATAAATGTTTTGTATGGACATTTTTTACATAGATTTGAGAAAGTCCATTGTATATAAATTATCAGTAAGCTACTTATTACAGAAACACTGACAACAATATTTGGATTATAATAAAATTTGGGTTTCTCACATTACAAAATGTTAGAGTAACATTTGGTTTCAGCATTATAGATGTGTATGAATCTGGCCAATCACTGTAAAACAGAAAAAAAAACAGTGGCCCTCATTCATGAAAACTTCTCAAAAAAGATCTCAGATTCGAACAGTGGGAAAGACTTACGATGATCTGTAAGTGTGATTCATGAAACTGCTGCACCTGGTCGAAATGAGAGTAGATGTCATCGCAGACTGGTAAATCGGATAAAACCGTGGATGCGCGAACACCCTGCTCGTACTGAGACAATCTCTCAGTGCTCTCTCAGTCTTCTGGTCAATTGCCTTACAGTTCTACCCCAACCTTAACCTCCTTGGGTATCAAGACCCACATCTTTGTCCTCCCTATATTAGTACCCCCCATCCTTGGCCCAGACTGATGTTAGTCTGTTGAAGAAGAAAAACTTCTTGTCAATTGTTTGTCAACAAGAAGATTTAAAACATGCTACTATTTTTAAGATGGCATTCACTAGCTAGCTAAACACTTTATCATAACGTTGATATCACTAGAATAACTTTTGATACACTATAACGTAAGCATTCCTAGCTAAAGTTAGCATTGCTAGCAATTTTATCTAACTCCTGACAATATTGCTATCTGTCTAAAATATATTTTCAGGATCATTATATATTTATTGCATCAGTGCATGGCTGCAAGGAACATGGTACATAATCATTGCAGTCTACTGTGAGTACGGGATCACAATGGAAAAAACCACACAACATGGAGAGTTTTATTCGATCTATGGCAAGACAGGAGCAGATATTTACCATAATCATAATGCCAAATGTGGCGTATAAAAGCCCCTACTACCCCGGGCGATGCTTGACCAATGCTCTTCACCACATATCGATTGTTCCATGACGCTCCAAGCCTCACAAAAGCAAGTGGCTTGAACCCCGACCGTCGTGGATTTGTCCCAACTATATTTAGAAACAAATATACATCCTCAAGAAATATAATCACTAAATGGTGGTACGCATCCAAATGAGCACTGGCAGGCAATAAGATACCTAGGAGTTTAACAGTCAAACTGGGTCTAGGACCCATCCAGAGGCACACGCTGGATTCTGTGTCCATAGTCACAACGGATAGTTCATATTGAAACCTTGCTCACTGATTTAAAAAAAAAAAAAAAACTCATATGTATGTTTGTTTCTCTGCCTTCCAGTCCCTCTATGGGCTTGGGCCCAAGGACAACAGCCCTGGTAAGCCTCTGCAGTAATCCAGTCCTGGTCTTGTATGCTGCAGTGATTATTTTTGGGACATTCAGGAGGCCTAAGACAGAGGAGCATAGAGTGTGGCATGGGCAATGGTGCTGGGGGAGCAGTGACAGGTATGTAAAGAGAAGCACTTTGAAGTCTATCCTCTGCTTCACATGGAGCCAACGCAAGTCTTGGAAGACAGAAGAAATGGGGTTGATGTGAGGAGGCGGGCAGCTGAGTTCTTGATAATGAGACATTTAATAGTACAAACAAAATAAGATGAAAAGAGAGAGAAGTCCGTTAGCATCTGTGAACAAGAGGAATTGACAGATCCTGGCAATGTTTTATATAATATATTTTTAAATATTTCACTTTTTCCTCTGGTTTCCAATTTTGTGATGTTAAATATGCGATTATGGCGTTAAAACAATTGCCCTGCAGTTTTACTAAAGTCGAAAAGTAGAAAAATCTCATGCACATCAGAAGCCGTTCAGTTTGTTATCACACTGGTGAAGTGAATTTCATGAGGATAAATGTGTTATGCTACAGGGAAGGAGGTCAGACAAAATAGGACCACAGATAAAATATGAACAGATGGCTATTTACCATCAAGAACACACACTGCAGATAGAGATGAGACAATGTGTTCTATGTTCACTAAACTATAGCTTTTAATGGTCAAGGTAATAGAGTGAGAAAATAATGTATGTTCTTTGGATCAGGGAACAGTTCAGTAGTGGAAATAATTACCAACCTTGGCTCCTGTAGTAATGGCTCCTGGCTTTCCCTGTCTGTACTATCTCCACACCTCTCAGTGGTGTCTGCTATTAAGATGACAGTGTCTCATTCCCAAGTGCCCTGGCGTTACTGTTAGCCATCCACTGCCTCTCAGTCAGTTAATTCAGCCAAGTAGTGGGGTGATTTTAACCCCCCCCCCATGCAGTGGATGCCCTGACAGGAGGAAACTCACCGGAATTTTCCTTCTGAGCAAACAATTTTCCGGCCCTTTATCTGTACTGGCAGTTACATCCCAAAGGGCCTTTGACTTTACCTTTGTGCAGATGATCAAATACGTGTGTGTATGTGTTCCTTGTCAACCTCGTTGTGCGGCTGATCTGGATTCTGCCTGAAGACTCCAGACACAGCCCACCTGCATTTACTGACCCACTGGTCATCTAAACCTGCAAAAACACTGTGGCCCAAAAGGTCATGTAGTCTTAAAATCCTCCCCTGGCACAGCCAGAAGAGGACTGGCCACTCCTCAGAGCCCTTTCTAGGTTACGACCCCCCTAGGGAGTTTTTCCTAACCACTCTGCTTTAATTCTTGTTGTTGCTTATTCTTTGGGGTTTCAGGCTGAGTATCTATATAAGCACTATTTGACAACTGCTGTTGTAAAAAGGGGTTTATAAAATACATTAGATTGCTTGATTAATTTTGGACTCATAATGTTTTGAACCAGGCTATGCAATGTCAATACCAAATATTTTGAACGAGTGCACTTAAAGCTGTTATTTTCTGTTGAGCACTCAGTTAAATCTGAACAAATAGAATAAATAGACAAAGCTAAACATTAAATGCCATCACATGTTTGTCACAAGAACAAGAAAGCACTGTTGAGTTCAACAAGACAACCTACTGTATAGTGGAATGAAAGAGATGTCTTTGGGATGGAGACTGTGTGTGAAGAGGCATCTGGCACCTCGAACCAGTGCTGTAATGTGTATTATATTGGACTACTATTGCTTGGACTGAAGGGAACAAAACCACTGTGAAAACAAATCAACCAGTGACAGTAATATTCCAGTTATTCAGTAAATTATGGCTTATTGATATTGTGAAACATTTTCCGAGACATAATGAAGAAGCCTCGAGACGCTAGATTACTTTGTTGTGTAAACTTACAAAAATTGATAGCTTGTGACCCCACCTTCCGAGATAGCATGAGACACATTTTCGATTAAGCCTCCCCGCAGGTTTGCAAGTGTGATGACAACTGTGTTGGACCTCTTATCAAGTTTCTGTGCAGTGTGCCCGCATATCACTGGATTTTCCCTCAATCGACACGCACAATGCTGCATAGTCTCGAACATGCCGAGGAAATTCAAACGCCATGTAAATGATTATGCAAACTAATGTCTGTGTAGCATTTCATTCTTTCTCCCGTAATGTTAATAAGCTCTTGGATTGCTGTTTGGACTTTGTGTCCCATAAAGGATTGAAATCTCTGATAGGTTTAATTATATTATACATGTCATGCACTGTTTTGTACAGGTAAATGTTTGCCAAATGGCAAGACTTCTTAAAGAGATATAAGACCAAATGTCTAGCATGGAGATGTGCTAATTGTGTTCACACAATTGTGTGAGAGCTGCTTCTTTGTTTTTGGGCCTAAGTGATCCTATTGTTGATAAATGGGAGGTTTGGGAATGTTCTACTGGGTTTTTCATATTCATGATCATTTCACAAGTCTATTTTTATTGACTTGTAAGTATTCACAAGTAGAACACTGCAAGCAACCAACATGAGACATGACAGAAAGAACTATGAGAATGGTCTAATAATTCAAATAGCTTCACACACTGAAACATTGAAACATTAAAAGGCAAATGCTGGTTACATTGCAATATAACATTTAATGAACAAAGCATTTTTTAAACATTAATAAAAGAGGTAGGCAGACAACATATGCATGGCCTAAAAAGCCAAAACCCAAAGTCAAAGTTGGAGAGACAAAAATAGAAAATGAGAAAATAGGGGAGAGAAAAAGACAAAGAGAGACAGAAGAGGAAAGTAGTTTATTTTATTTGAATGTATCAGAAGAGATATCTCTTTCAGTAATGATTTAAATATTGCATGTGAAAATCTCTTTTCACCTGTCATTGATACGGCTCCAAATATTCAAGGTGATTTGTGTCTACATCCCACCAATCCTAACCAGCTGTGCAATGGAGATTTTGAAATCTCAGAAGTAAATCTAGATAGCACTAATTGACCTCAGTACAGACATTGTCTAACCAATGCTCTGTAATGTTACACTGGGAATGAAAACTACCTCCTGTAAAGATAAAGGCCTCAGCGTGAATGCTGCTGACCAAACAAAGGCATGCCGCAAAATTACTTAAATAATGAAATGCTAATGAAAAGCTTTTACGGAGGCTCGAGGCTCTTATCGGTCCAAAGAAAGACATGTCCTCAGCGAGGAGCCTCTTTAGCATTTTTTCAATAGCATATAAAAGTGTGAGATGCAGGAGGCAACTGCTGCCTCAGCCTCCAGGGTGCAGTTTGCACCAGAGTCATGATGAGCAAGACAAAGAGCCAGCAAGATCTGTTGGAGCATGGCTTACAGGAAATCCAGAACCATTCACTCTTCGCACGTTTTATGCTGCTTCCTCAGTCCTCTTTGTCCCACCGCTTAAAAAAAGACAGACGTCAGAGATAGGAATGTGTTTTCAACACAAGCTCAATTACCGTAACTATTGGACAAATGTCTGGAACTCAATGCTAGTCACGTCCTGCTACTTGATTTCTTCTGCAGTGTCTATTGTTTTTCACCATATCATTGTGTTTTGGTTTGATGTTGCTATATGGTTGAAATTGACTATGCAGTTTTCCCACTTCTAGGCCCCTGACTTCTCAGGTATCTTGGCACTTACTAGCTAATTGGTAAAATGATAAGTGAAGGGGCTTTCATCTGCTGGGGAAAAAAACATAATTTGCTGCACAGATGCCTCTGCTTTCATCCTATATCCATGGAAAATTTCAGTTTTCAGAAGTAATATGCTTTGGAAGGTGTCAGCACCTAAATTGCTGGGGGAATTCACCCTCTCCATCAATGATTTGAGGAAAGGAATAAAAAAAAGTAATCTGTCACTCAAATTTGAAAAAAAATTGTCTTTCCAGTGGTCAAATCTATTGGTTTACTTTTTTTAATATGACCAATGCATGTTGGCTCCAAACTGAAGGAGGTAGAGAATCCAATGTGCCATGACTATTGTCCACGACTTTCAATTAGCTCAGTAAAGAATATATCAAAAGTATATTAAAGAATATATCAAAAGTTTCTGCAGATACTATATGTTCACTTTACTTACTATATGAGATCCAGTGCCTGCTGGTTTTCTGTTCTACCTCAACATTAAAAGTAAATAACGACGTATATCTACAATTTGTCTATGTTCATAAATTGCTTGAATAAAATTGTTGGACAGTTTCTTTCATGCACGCAACTCTCTCACTCAGGAAGAGAAGGGTTGTGCTAGCACGAGTGCAGTGTCATCTGGTTATGTTGCTGTACATCCAATAATGTGATGTGATAGAACACATTGTGAAATTACAATTATCTACGTGAAAAGCTAATGTTCTGTCTCAGCAAAAACACAATATTAGGCAACCTCAATCGATTGTGGTACATGCTGTGTATATATTATGTGACAAAGATCAGTTGCGGGTTTTAAAGTTACCTTTACTAACAAGTCCTCTGAAGATGGACTCATGAGCTTACTGTACAAGCTAACAAGCAGTCATTTGATATATTAGAACAGGGCAAATTTGCACTAGCTCCACCCTGCTCTCCCTGAGTGAAAGATATGCATGTATACAGAGACAGTCCAACAATTACTTGTCCAGCAATTTATTAATCACATCCAAATTGTAGATATTCCTTGTTCTTCCCCTTTAATGTCACTCACCTGATGTCATAATAAGTCCCTGATTCGGGGGTTGCAATGCGTATACACAGAAAAATCTATATTTAGGAAAACTGTGTATCTGTCAATGTATCAATGTATCTGTCATCACCTTAAATGGTATGCTGGTCATGTGTCCTAATTTTTACTGCTCTCACTCCTGATTTAGATTTATCATAAAAGAAATGTAAGCAAGCTGGACTGTTGCCTTGTCTTATGAAATAAATTCATATTATATTATTTCACTAAAGCATATCACGGTGGCCAGATTATTAGATATATCATCATATAATCACCCATTCACTGTAATAGATGGGTGTCCCGAATAAACTGGCCACTGAGTGTACATTATAATACTGTTGTTTAAATAGATCATATGGAATTGAACTGATGGAATATATAAACCAGAGGATCCATCTAAACACACCACCATCTGCAGAAGCTTTCATATGCTGTGATCCACCCAACACAATGTCATATGACATAAAACACAGTGCCTAAAACAGGATTTGCATACTCCTTTCTTAAAAAAAAAGAAACATGCTATGCCATTTATGAGAGAATGGTGGCACAAACACTCGCACTGACACATTACAGTTCATCTACAAATTGAATGTGGAAATGGAATTAATATTTTGGCCATAACAGTAAATTAAAGTTGATACTGTATATAAGTCTGCTGTGACAAGACCAACAAGTTGGAAAAAATGAATAATATATAATTATTGCAGAATTGCAAAGCAACAAAAATAATAAACTAAAGCATCACTTTTGCATTTTGGCATTCAGCAGCCTTACACTTCTTGTCAAGCTTGTTCTGTTCCATGGAGAATAGATTTTATAATGAGACACAATATGAGCTATGAAGTCAGAATGCCAGAATACCGCCAGGTTCACTACATGAATGTCATGCCCCTGATTGTATTGCACTGGAGGATGTTTCAAGGTCCTTTTTATATTAACATGCACTGTTTTATTTGGAGGTGAACCAGATCATGGATCTAACAAAATTGCTGAACATTTCATCCAGTAATATCTTGCTGGCAACTTGATTGCCACTTTGAGTTGGCAATCAAGTTGTAGATTCCAGATTGTAACTTTACTTATAGCCAAATGAGTGCTTTTCAACCTTTCACATAAAGCATAGTGTGATGTGTTCTTTTGTGTGTCATGGAGAGGAAGGTACAGTTAAGTCCATGTCCCAAAAAATACTAGGCTCATATGTAGTCCTCAGGATTTTCCTTCTTCTTATTAGAGAAAACTCAACAATACTGGCATTTTAATTACAATATACATGGCCATATTTATGATCAGTTTATCGTTAAATCATTCAGCCTTACACGTAATCTGTTCAAAGACAATGTGCAGAATATGGGATTCCCAGTCACTCAGGCTAAATACTTTTAATGAGGCAGTTATTCACAAGCATGTTGAAAATCATGCCTGTCTGTCCAATAACACAAACATTTTGCGCTGGAAATGGAATGGAATGCAATGTGATTACCATGCAGTGGCGTTTTTACATAAACCAAATGTATGATTAAAAAACAAATATGGCTTTAATACTTTGTTTTATGTGCCCCAATGGACAGTATTTAGATGATGCAGATAATTTTTCTTTGCCAAAACAATTTCACCTGTACTCATCTTACATGCCTGCAGATACCTATAGCACAGTAATGGCTGGTGATACCGTTAAATAGTTTAACAAAATATAAATGGATGAACGACTAAAACGTGAAACCACTTCCATTTTAAATGAGATATACAAAGACAACATTTGTTTTCATATCAGGCATTAAATGTGTTGTTGATGATTCCCAGTATAACCACTATCAATACATTAGGCCTTTGTCCTTTGATGTAGACAACATGAAATCCACAGTTCAGGCTTTAGATACAGTATTTGTGTTTTCCATAAAAAGATAAGGCATTAGATATATTCTTGGTGATTCCTAGTATGTACATATTAATACAGTAGGCCTGTACTTTGACCCATGTAGTATGTGTTCCTACAGAGCAGGCTTTATATACAGTACTTGTATTTTCCATAAGGAGATGAACATCCCCCATTCTGTGGGCCGGCAGACAGATGGTGGGCTTCTTCTGTGAGCGGTAATCTCCCACTGCAAGAAAACACAGCAAAGCTGAGATAAAACAAGTTTAATGCTATAAAATCCTGTGGCTTTATCCATGCTCTGGTGATACTGCACATATGGCTAAACATCTGTGGGATACGGATTTCAAAAAGCTCTGCAATGTTTTCAACTGGATGTTACACTGAATGTGACATTCTCTTTGTGTAAACAAAACATACAGTACACATTTTATATTTCAAAAAACATGTATCTTACCTGAACATTGTAATACCTGCTTGATTCCATCATTTTGAAGGTAAAAGATTTTTCTTATCGTTGGCTAAACTTTGTTTCAGAAGCGGAAAAACAAGACCATAAACAAGCCCATTCACCTGCTTTAAATGTTCTTCGTGTAACGTTTTCTTCTAACACTTGATATCTCTCCCTGTGAAGAAGGTGAAAGATAAGTTCTGGAGTTTTCAATTGCTAATATAATGAGTGTAATTATAGTCCCCTCCAGGGTAAAGATTAGCAAAAAAGCCTAAGAAAAAATGATGAAATTCTTAGGAACAAAATCTAATAAAGCAGCTTCCCATTGCAATATACACTGTACATATGTTTTTGGCTAGACATTCAATATAAATTTAATCAGCCAACTGATTTTTGTTTGAATTGGTTGATTGGCTGTCACAGTTGTGGGAAGGCACAAGGAGCAGAGCTAAAGTACTTCCTTTTAATATCTTTCCTCCAACAACAAAACAAACAAAAGACGCGCCACCAACCAAAATTGTTGCAGCACACATAAGACAACCACGACAGGCACTAACAATGATCCACAACACAAAGAGTCAAAAGAACAACTTAAATAGGGTCCCCAATTAGAGGCAACGCGGGGCAGCTGCCTCTAATTGGGGACAACCTAACGGCAGTGCAGAGGTGCCTAGAGACACCTCTGTGGTCTGGCCCTCACTGTGGCCCCCAGGCGCATAGAGTTGCTTAGATGCCCCCAGCCAGAACCTGACATTGAAATTTTGCAAGGTAACGTTTGCTAAAGTTACCAGGATCTACCAATGACTAGCTAACTACTGACAATGCTAACATAACTTATAAAGTTATGTGTAATGTAATTTATCGGGCTTTGCCAAATTTTTTTCTTCACCTGCCCTGGCCTCCCTGCTGTTGTTTCCTCAACATGCCACCTGAAATTACCACATTCCTTCCGCGAGCATCCATCAAACTTTCCACTGGGGATTTTACCGATTTCATAGGTTTTTTATCAGGATGTTATTATTATGTCTACGGCACAACATACTCCAAACGAATTACAAGCCGTGTGGGTAACTTCCACCTGCCACGGCAGATCCTGCCAGTGCTCAATTACAATAGCTGTGGCTTTCTCTGGTCTGGCCCACCTAAGTCATTTTCTTTACTAACAGTTTCTCTTGGCTGTTTCCTTCCTGATGACCCAACTGGCCTGCAGTTCTCTTCTGTCCTCATCCTGACTCATCTGCAAGGTAGAGATGCTGCTTGTTTTAAAGTAACTTTATACTAATTTGAACAAATCTCTCTGTCCCTTCCTTTTTAAGTTCAAGTATAGTTGCACAAAGTAGGGGAACAAACATTTTGCTTATTTTCTTTTGCATAATGTTTTTTTCATAAGAGCACTGCATTACTATACAAATTTTAATACGGTATATTTGTTTTACATTTGCATTCCTAGGCATTAATAATCAAGCTCTACCCAAACAAAACAAACTTCCATGGAGCACAACAATGATCATAAATGTACGTTCACATGAATGTAATTTAACTTACAAGCAGAGGCGTCGATAGGATCACAATACAACCCCCCCCCCCCGGACAGAAAGTACAGGGTGTTGAATGTAGATGAGGAACATTTCCATGTACATGCTAGCAGCCTACACGTCTACATTGTCATAATGTACGATCGGAATTATAGATGAATAGACAAGGGGCTATTTTTATATATATTTTTTATTTTGGTCAATTTGAGATCCGGGGCTATTCATAAAAGATCCGGGGCTATAGCCCCGGACGCCCAGGCCTAACGACGCCACTGCTTACAAGTCTGTAATTATGATATCAGTGATGTAGCAGTGCTGTAAGATAGGTGGTAATTGCTCAGTTATAAACTCCAGTGGGTAACTGAGGCAAGACCAACCACTACTGATAGCAAGATTTACATATGACATTTTTGACACTGTGTTGTTTTGCATTTTTTAAATGTATTTTAACATGGGCCTATACAAATAACATTCATTTTTAGGTTCTTGATTTGTTTGATAAGTTAAATTGTTTTCAAGGAACACATTGGGCCTGACCCGTACTTTGGGAACCACCGTCATTCTCTCTGTAGCTCCTTTCTTCTCTCTGCCTCACAATGCAATGCCACATCACTGTCATTAGCATTGTTAGCACTCAGTAAAGGACATTAGTTAGTAACCAATTTCGGGCTCCTGCACATTGAAGTCTCTGTTAAATCTAGCTTCTTCATAATACTAGTTAGGTAATACAGTCAGGAAAAGAAAGAGAAAGACCAGGAATCAGCCCTCGAAGCTCAGGCATTCTTATATAATGCAACAAGGGCCATACTGTAACTTCTTCTTGGTTATACTGTCTCAATGGTTGCAAATGCCTGTTACAGTTTTATGAAACTCTAGTCATTAAGCCTATCAATATTAACCATCTCCTGGTGATTCCTTTGTTAACAATTCTGTCATGCAGGATGGTAATAGCATGCCATTTGCTGACTTCTGTATTTCCAAAAGCCTATGAATTATTCATATGAATAATTAGGGGACACATTCAATATCAATATTGCTTAGACACTATTCTAATTGTGTTTTTACAAATGGAATTTATACTGGTCATACACACAGATAGTGTACACAAGTGGAAGACCACTGTTGGTAAAAACCAATCCTTCTTAGCCTCTGTGCCATCTTTTCCGCATCACATAACACCAGCAAATTAAAAGTGAAAAGCAGTTCTGTTTACATACTCAGTATGGGATGGTGATTTTATGTTGATCTGGATGCTGTTTATTCCAATTATTCAGAACACCTAAATATATATTTTTTTTAAATGAACTCCTGGGTCCAGTTGTTCAGAAGAAATCTGATCGGATTACGGCTATCGGATTGGATCAAATCTTGAAAATGGGCTGTTCAAAAAAGGATTCTAAAATCAGATTAAATCACATAATCCAGTCTTGGTTTTGATCTGGATCCAACCTTCAGTAGGTGTAGTTCAAAACCTTTTAGAAGGATTGTGTTAGAAATCAGCCATTCGTATAGTGGTGAAATAATGATTGCATACCCAGTCGTCAAGGGAGAGAGTAATTCAATTATTTATTGCAGCGTTTGATAGTCTACTGTTCTTGATGTTACAGTCCCGATCTTACTCGGTCTTACAAACAAACTCATCTCAAATAAACTTCCTGTCGTCCTCTACTTTGTAGACATCGCAGGACAGAATACATAACAAAGTACTGTAAGCCCATTGGTTAATTGCTGTTGCGCTTTAACTGAATGTAACTTCCTGTGTACGGATAAACAGATGTTCTTTTGTTATCTAAACATAACAAGCAAACATTCATACACTTCAACATTCTCCCCTATCACACATGTAAGAAAACAAGAAACCAGGGCAAGTCTAGTTCAGCCGGCCTGCAATAAAAAGCCTCGATCATTGTTGCCCTCCTGAGATTTGAACCCAGGTCACTCACATGAAAGGCTGTGTCTTTAACCACTACACCACAGAGGTATACATTTGCTAGGTGTCAGTATAGCCTCTTGACATTATATAAATTTGTCATGCATTGACATCACATCAAGTTTGAATATTTCATTACACACCATTACACATTGTGTTAAACTGAGTAACATTTCTTTTTAAGTTTATCTCCACCACAAATAGCATCTATGAACTGTACGGCTTTTGCCACTGGCCGTTTTAACAGCTTATTAGCCATTTGTGAATGACATTGTTACAATAACTACTCTATCAATATAGGTGAAGATAACTGACTTTTTCCTCAAGTGAAAAGATGATAGAATCGTGTAGTCAGCAAAGTTTTTGTCTATCCTGAACAAATTCTAAAACATAATTCAAAATTTCACCAGAAATAGTCGCAATATAATAGTAAACTGTTTCATTTTAGGCTTTCTATAACATAGCTACTGAAGGTTGTAGCCAGCGAAGTTTTTGTCTATCCTGAACAAATCTTCTTTTGCCACTGGCCGTTTTAACAGCTAATTAGCCATTCGTGAATGACATTGATACAGTATCTATCAATATAGGTGACGATAACTGACTTTTTCGTCAAGTGAAAAGACCATCATCACAAAATACATCGAAGTCCAATATTGGGATTGGCTTTGTACGGAGTTTCCCACCTGTCTTGTAAGATATAAGCCTTCATACATATGAAATCATATCAGTTCATTTAGGAAAATCTTTGATCATAAGGAATGAAGCTAGTGTCCAGTCAAGTGTCCGGTTGTTCTTGTCTTCAGTTTTCTTTGTCTTGTAACAGTAATGTAAAGTTCCAATATCAGTTATTGCAGTCAGTGTGACGTGGACCCAGCAAATTGTCTGGTTGTCTTAACAAGTCAGTGTAGGTGCGTGGTGGAGTAGTGTCTCCAACACTTCACCTAATCAATATTAACACCACAACAGTGTCTTCCGCTGTGTTGGGACCATGTGACCTGTCTAGTCAACTGGCCCGTGGTACTCTGACTTGTAGTATCTGGAGCCCTTCAGGACTCAGGTGGATTTTCCTCTCATCTCGCTGTCGATGGTTCATGGTTCAAGATGCCAGGGTCAGCCAAGTGATCTGACCCTGGCATCTTTCTGCCATGTGAGTGGTCAGGAAGATTTGGAACACCTTCATCCAGTGTGGTTGTAGTACTTTTTCTGGAACATGTTGCTGGTACTCACACACTCAGTTGTCTGTATCCAGTCGGTAACGTGATGTATCATCAGAAGAGGGTTTGTGATGTCCCGATCAGTTGAATGTATAACTGCAAAACAACGATTAGTGTGGTTCAACAGTCCATCAGACTTTCATCCACTGGGTATTGTTCCATTACCTCCCAACAATGAAGACAATAGGTCAGTCCTGAAAACTTGTGGACCTCAGAAGTTCCATCATAAAAGTGAAGCTCACACCCTATTAACGTGGCTGTTTATAAAGAGCGACGTACGTGGTGGTTTAGGAAATAAGTGTAAGTCCGTTGTAACAATGTCCCTCTTAAGGCTACATGCATCTCGTTAAACCGTCGTAAGTGCCACGTTATCGGGAAACCGGGCCAAATCTTAAGATGGTGTCCCTGAATAGTGATTATTCACCATTTTCCTCTTCAAAACCTAAGCATATCCTTATTCTACTACACTTGCACCTTCACATAACTGAAAACTATGCATGCTCTTGCTAAAATCATTGAAAAGTTACTGAATTACTGAATACTGAATTTAAGCAATTCTGTGTTTTTCCTTTCTTTCGTGGAGTCTATCCTACTTTTGTGGGGATAGATTTCAGCCAACACTGCCAGGGGGTGGCCACTTCACCCAGTTAGCTCCTTGCCTCAGGAAGAGGGTCATGGAGGATTGGCGCTGCCTCAGGGACCCTGCTCTGTTCATGCTCATGTATGTTTTCATGGCAAACAAGACCATTTCTATATGACCCCAAACTTTGAACGGTAGTGTATATTTTAGTCTGTGTCCTTTATTTGGAATGTTTTTATTACGAATTAGGGTTTAGATAAGGACTTCATTGGAAGATTGGTTAAGGGATGGGCTGGAAGCAGGTGCAGATGATCAAAATGGGGTTAGAATAATTGCAATTTATATTAATCTTTAGTTCAAGATGTTCGCAATTAATCACATTTAGTTTAGTTCTAGTTATTTGGATAAGTCACAATTTTAGAATGTGACCCAATTTGTACACACTTTTCTTTTTAAAAAGCAGTGCATTATATTAACAAAATAACGTGTTTTATTGTAAAGTACGGACATTGCTTTACTTACATAAGTGCAGGAGCTGTCTTTTTCCAAGCCAGTCCTTTAGACCAATGTGTCACAGCCCTCCATTTACCACAATAACTGGCAGTGTCTATTTGTAATCCATGTACATTTAAAAAGAATTTTGCTGGTCAATAATCAATGATCCCATAGTTTTACTGAATCACACCTAAGGTTTACATGGTATTGTCATTTGATGTTTAGGCTGAAATATGAATAGAATGGGGTTCGTGTGGGGACCTGTTAACAATTAGCTGCCACATATTCTTTACCTTTCCTTCACATTTTCATTGCTCTTTTCCAATGATGCAATGCACAATGCAATGAACTACTGCCAAAACTGAATGTGGAACATTGGCTTTAGCATAACTCCTATAATAAATTGTTGCATACAGCACTGTACTGTATTACACATATACAGTAGTGTACTGTTTAATTTTGCTCTTGTTTGACATAAAAAAAAAATTACATTGTACTTGTTAATAATAATAAATGTTCTTTAGATAACATAAAACGTTAAAAAGAAGGGGTACCCAGACTAGGGCAACACTGTAACCTATGTTTCTTTCTGTAGTAACTGACAACATTCTAACTAGGGGTGCAACATTACATCTTACCCACGAGGATCACAATTTGGTGGGTTTTCGTTACAGAACAACCTCCTCAAGTTCGTCTTACAAAACAACAGTTGGAAAAGCGCCAACAATTATTATAATTTTTATTACATTGTGCGCAAAGGCTCTTGTTTAAACAGAATAGCCTTATATGATTATTATTTTCATTTAAATCACATTTATTCAACAGAAATTCAACACAGCATAGCTAGCAATTTATTTAGATTTTTTTTTTAATAATAATCATATAAGGCTATTCTGTTTAAGAGCCTTTGCACACAACAAAATAAAAATTATAATAATTATTGGCGCTTTGTTTTATGTTCACTTGCCAACTGTAAAGAGGGCCCCTACTGTACAGTTCCGAATATGCTCAACAGATACACCCCCTGTTCCATTTGAGCTATGTTGCACTGTGGCTACTGTTAGCTTGGATGTTGTGTGCGTGCCAGGCTTTTATTTAGTAGCCATATTGACACCATTTTATATAAAGTGATGTGAACCAGCTCAACATCCAACAAGAACAGAGTCTTGTTTGGCTTCAGTAAGCCTCCTCATAGCGCAGGAGCTCCGTGTTTCAAATACATATTTAGCAATTATTGTAAACACTCTCCCCAACAACTACCACAGACATATTGATTAAGAAGTTACAAAAGAAGTCACCAAAAGTCACAAAATATGCTATTTTTATACCCTTCATTCAATAGCTCACAAAAAAAAACTTAAACTTAAGTAATGAGGATAAATATTTACTTGATATATAATGTACAAATCCAGTGTATTGAAAATATGTCTATGTTAATAAAGCTTTAATATTAACAAATTTACTATCCATTTAGTCATAGCTGGAACAATGGAGCAAAATGTGTCACAATTGGGTCACAGTTTTTTCACTGCCTTATCAAAACAATATCTCGAGGCTAAAAGTATCGCAGGCCTCCGATGTATGTTTTCTGGCAGTTGAACAGCTCCATGCATGTTGCTCTTTTTAATCTGAATATTGGTGCCAACAATGACACAGAAGCACACATTTGATAATAATGTGGATAAAAAAAGACAAAGATACCCATTTTTACAGAGAGTACTGAGAGTATACATGTCCCCTTAATCCATCCAACATTTGTTCGATTTCATAATAAATGTACTTTAAAACCTGTTATTACAAAACCACATTTGAATTCATTAGGGTATTTATAGACTTAACTTCTCAAAGCATACTCTTAATCCTTAAGCAATGTCTTAATTTTTAGGTAATGTGTTTACCCTCGTATATTGATGAAGATTGGCAGAACCTGCCAGAGAGCTTTTAGGGATTGCTGCTTTGGAAAAGTGTGTTGATATTGATGAGATTGGAAATATTGATCTGGCCATTCATTTCCCATGGGCCCTCATATAACAACATTTGATTTCCACCTTGGCATCGTAAAGATTGGCATCAGGGCAGCACGGCCGGCCTCTCTCTCAGATCAGCCAATCAATCTCTTGGCCTCCCTCCACTTCCCTAGACCCTGCCATTTGCTTCAGACCAGAGCGTAATGTATTAAGTGCTTGTTTGGATCAATTTAATGTGCAGTGAAAGCACATTCCCAATGTGCTGACTGGCCAACTATAGTCATTACTTACAAACACTGTTTTCCAATGCTTGTCGAGTGATCAAGTGCTGCTTTGTGTACAGTGTTGAAAAGCCTAATGTCAGCATGGCCAACAGGTAAACAGGACCTCAGATCCTACAGAGAAGAAAGTTCATTTGTTTATATATAGTGGAAAAGGTGCATGCCTAACCTTACGGTTAACAGATTGAATGCATAGTGTCTTGTCCCCCAAAATTAAATCCAAGAGAAATCCAGCATTTACAAAATGACAGTGATTGGGAGCTGAATAATATGTTTGGTACCATGTGTTTACTTTTGCCTTGTTTTCGTTGGACTATAAGGTATTTGTCCTGCATCATGAATTAATTAACATGCTATGGTCTAAGCTCCACACCCTGAAGTTGTCTGCCTCACCAGCAAGATATCATTACAATCGGTTATAAATAGCCCTGTGTTTCAGACAGATTTCAAGATAGCAGCATGTTAGATTTGACTCCCACTTGTCTGTGGGAGTGTTTGTTGTCCAGTGTTGTAAGCCAAACCTGACCTTTTGAAAATGCCTCTACCTAACACAAACTTTTAAATTAGATGCATTGCATACATATAGTACATTGAAAGGCTAAGATAGATTTTTTCTAAAAACTCACATACAACCCTGTTTCCATAAAAGTTGAGATGCTGTGTAACATGAAAAGAAAAACAGAATACAATTATGTGCAAATCATTTAAACTATATATTCAATAGAAAATAGTACAAACGCAACATATCAAAAGTTAAAACTGGGACATTTGATTGTTTCTTGAAAAATTTATGCCCACTTTGGATTTGATGCCAGCAGCATGTTTCAAAAAAGTTGTAAAAGGGGCGACAAAAAGACTGGAAAAGTTGTGTAATGCTAAAAAATAAACCTGGAGGAACTTCTCACAACTAATTTATTGGCAACAAATCAGTACCATGATTGGGTTTAAAAAGCATCCCAGAGAGGATGGGTCTTTCAGAAGTAAAGATGGGGAGGGGTTCAGCACTGTGAAAGACTGCACAGGCAAATAATGCAACACAGGGCCAGCGCCAGATGACAAGCCTGAGGGTGCCTTTCTATAAATGAGGGGGCATGTCTAATCACTGCGCACCACCCCCACCAACGAAAAAATCTAGAAACGTGTATACGCTTGTAAAGGAGATCTAAACTCATTGGTTTATGATGATCGCAACGTGTTGACTGTGACAACCGGACTGGGTCGAACTCATATACGATTGGCTATGTATATGGGGAACCATAACTGAGGGGGCACGAATTGCATACCTGAGGGGGCAATGCCCCTTTTTGCACCCCCGTGGAACCGGGTATGAACACAATTGAGGGGGCATGACTTGCTACCTGAGGGGGAAATGCCCCGTTTGCCTGGTGCAAACAATTTAAGAATAACGTTTCTCAACGTAAAATTGCAAAGAGTTTGGGGATCTCATCATCTATGGAACATAATATCATTAAAATATTGAGAGAATCCAGAGACATCTCTGGACGCAATGGACAAGGCCAATAACCAATATTGGATGGCCGTGATCTTCGGGCACTCAGACGGCAATGCATTATAAACAGACACGATTCTGTAGTGGAAATCACTGCATGGGCTCAGGAACACTCCTTAAAACCATTGTCTGTGAACACAGTACTGCATCCACAAATGCAAGTTTAAATTCTACCATGCAAAGAAGAAACCATATATATAAACAAGATCCAGAAACGCCACCGTCTACTCTGGGCCTGAGCTCATTTAAGATGGACTGAGACAATGTGAAAACCTGTCCTGTTGTCAGTCAAATCAGAATTTGACTAAAGAGGAGAGGGACCATCTGACTTGTTATCAGCGCGCAGGTCAAAAGACAGCATTCGTGATGGTATAGGGGTGCATTAGTGCACATGGCATGGGTGACTTGCACATCTGTGAAAGCACCATTAATGCTGAACAATATATAGAGGTCTTTGAGCAACATACAGTGGATATAAAAAGCCTACACACCCCTGTGAAAATGCCAGGTTTTTGTGATGTAAAAGAATGAGACAAAGATAAATCATGTCAGAACTTTTTCCACTTTTAATTTGACCTATAATGTGAACAATTCAATTGAAAAACAAACTGAAATCTCCAAGGGGGAAAAATTAAAAATAAAAACCTTACAATAACCTGGTTGTGAGGTGTGGCTGTGTTCAGAATTAACCAATCACATTCAAACTCATGTTAAATAGAAGTCATTACACACCTGCCATCATTTAAAGTGACTCTGATTAATCACAAATAAAGTTCAGCTGTTGTAGTAGGATTTTCCTGACATTTTCTTAGTTGCATCCCAGAGCAAAAGCCATGGTCCGCAGAGAGCTTCCAAAGCATCAGAGGGATCTCATTGTTGAAAGATATCAGTCAGGAGAAGGGTACAAAAGAATTTCCAAAGCATTAGATATTCCATGGAACACAGTGAAGTCAGTCATCATCAAGTGGAGAAAATATGGCACAACAGAGACATTACCAAGAACTGGACGTCCCTCCAAAATTGATGAAAGGACGAGAAGAAAACTGGTCAGGGAGGCTTCCAAGAGGCCTACGGCAACATTAAAGGAACTGCTGGAATTTCTGGCAAGCACTGGCTGTGTGCTACATGTGACAATATTCTCCCGTATTCTTCATATGAATGGGCTATGGGGTAGGGTGGTAAGACGGAAGCCTTTTCATACAAAGAAAAACATCCAAGCCCGGCTGAAGTTTGTAAAAACAATTATCAAGTCCCCCAAAAGCACATGGGAAAATGTATTATGGTCTGATGAAACCAAGGTTGAACTTTTTGGCCATGATTCCAAAAGGTATGTTTGGCGCAAAAACAACACTGCACATCACCCAAAGAACACCATACCCACAGTGAAGCATGGTGGTGGCAGCATCACGCTTTGGGGCTGTTTTTCTTCAACTGGAAACGGGGCCTTAGTCAGGGTGGAGGGAATTATGAACAGTTCCAAATACCAGGCAATTTTGGCACAAAACCTTCAGGCGTCCGTTAGAAAGCTGAAGATGAAGAGGAAGTTCACTTTTCAGCATGACAACGACCCAAAGCACACATCCAAATCCACAAAAGCATGGCTTCACCAGAAGAAGATTAACGCTTTGGAATGGCCCAGCCAGAGCCCAGACCTGAATCCAATTGAACATATGTGGGGTGATCTGAAGAGGGCTGTGCACAGGAGATGTCCTCGCAATCTGACAGATTTTGAGCGCTTTTGCAAAGAAGAGTGGGAAAATATTGCCACGTCAAGATGTGCCATGCTAATAGACTCCTACCCAAAAAGACTGAGTGCTGTAATAAAATCAAAAGGTGCTTCAACAAAGTATTAGTTTAAGGGTGTGCACACTTATGCAACCAGGTTAATGTGAGTTTTTTATTTTTTATTTTTCCCCCTCAAATATTTCAGTTTGTTTTTCAATTGAATTGTTCACATTATAGGTCACATTAAAGGTGGAAACATTTCTGACATGATTTATCTTTGTCTCATTCTTTTACATCACAAGAACCTGGCATTTTAACAGGGGTGTGTAGACTTTTTATATCCACTGTATGCTGCCATCCAGACAAGGTCTTTTTCAGGTAAGGCCTCGCTTACTTCAGCAAGACAATGCCAAACCACATTCTGCACGTATCACAACAGCATGGCTTCTTGCTAAGAGTCCGGGTGCTAAATTGGCCTGCCTGCAGTCCAGACCTGTCACCCACTGAAAACATTTGGCGCATTATGAAATGAAAAATACGACATAGGATACCCTGAACTGTTGAGCAGCTGAAATCCTATATCAAGCATGAATAGAAATACATTTCACTTTCAAAACTACAGCAATTGGTCTCCTCAGTTCCCAAATGCTAGCCGAGTATTGTTAAAAGGTGCAACACAGTGGTAAACATGCCCCTGTCCCATCTTTTTTTAAATGTGTTCCTGGCATCAAATTGAACATGGGCATGCATTTTTACAAAAACAATAACCTTTTTCACTTTCAACATTTGATATGCTGTCTTTGTACTATTTTCAATTAAATATAGTGATAAATCATTTGCACATCAATCATGCATTCTATTTTTATTTTACGCAGCATCCCAACTTTTTTGGAAATGGGGTGGTACATGGTTTGTACATATTGAAGGGGACCTATTTTCCCATGAGCTTGACTTCTTTTGGCACTTTCTGAACTTTGGGGCTGCATGGATATCAACCAAAACCAGAGCCTTGTTTGGCTTCTGTAAGTCTCCTCATGGTCACAGGTGATCAGTGTGTAAATATGTAATCATTATTGCACATTTTCTGTCACAGAAATATTGTTTTAGATGATGCAAAAGTGTTACCAAAAGTAAAAAATTAAGAAAGAAAATTTTACAAAAAATACGTAAACTCTAGCTGGGCTTTTCATTGGGAATAAGTCATGTTCTCCATTTCATGCTATAAAATGTTGCGGCTACTTTTTTGCTTTTCTAGGAATATAGAGTTATTCTTTATGTAAATGCCCCTGGGTCTTTTCTGCTCACGCTGCTCTTAAAATAGTAAAAAACACAAAACGTCTCACATCTCTGTATCCTACATCAGTTAGAATGCCATCTCTGTGAGGCAACAGATACACAGGTATTTTATCTATAAGGCTATCTTAAATGTGACTCCTATAATGGACTTTTGGCCACCATCTCCAAAAGTCATGGAGATAACCTAATCCACATGGTAAAATATGTCTGTAAATATGTGAAGTTGTGGGGCTGTTTTGATTTCAAAGGCAAATGGAACCTTGTTGGGATACATGGCGTGATGGATTCTAATGTAACAGGAGATTTTAGACCAAAATCGGACACTTTCTGGTTATATTTTGGCAAGCTTCTGGGCTATCGCTAATCCCACTGCATTAACAGATTAAAGAAATCAGAGGCAAATGGGGATGTTGATGAGAATTCAAACCGCTGAATGGGGAGGAAGCTTCTCTCTGGGCGGCCTGATGGTGGCAGTTCCACAGCAGAAGGTGTAGGCTGTCCTTGCTTTGCCTGCCTCAGCACTCTTCTCTCCATTCCATTTCGGCCTTTCC
Source organism: Esox masquinongy (assembly GCA_016801175.1). NCBI lineage: Eukaryota > Metazoa > Chordata > Actinopteri > Esociformes > Esocidae > Esox > Esox masquinongy. The sequence continues at coordinate 32,529 of JACXGI010001988.1, read as the reverse complement.
TTAACCTGTGGCGCAAGGACAGAGCAGCATTGAAGGCAGGTCACGTCCACAACGTCAAAATCACAGTCTCTGTCCTTTCTTTGCCCAGTGCTGCTGATCTGGGGCCCTTTTATCTATCCCCTGACCAGGCTTGATTGGTGGCAGGTGTGCCTCCTCAGGTGTTGGTCATTGTGCTCCTTTCAAGGGCCCCATTTTGCAGCTCTGGCCCAGGTGGCTATTACTGGGGGATTGATATGGGACATAGTGCGTTCACGGCACGATTCGTACAACTCTTTACTGTGATTGTTTTCCTCCATATAAAGTGATGGTATTGACTGAGTGTTTGACATTACAGTAGCTTCAAATGAATTTGTGCACAAGTATGCAGTTTAATAAAGAAATCTTCCTGGCATACGTTCATGGAAGCATTCTGGGCGTAGACCCCCCCACTTCAGATCAACACAATTCATGTTGATGGCCTATTTTGTGATCAAAACAGTGAATATTGCACTGACAATTTACATATCTTCCAAGAAAAGACCGAGACAAATTATTTGGTCTGTAGAAGCTGCATCTCCAAAAATTGTCATAGACAATATTTTCTAATAGAGGGGTCACACATGACAATGTCAGCCCTTCTATTCTTTCTATTTTCACTGTTGACACACTTGTTTCCCTCCTGCTCTCCTTTCTGTGAAATTGCAATACGTCTTCCCTGTTTATTCCGACTTCACTGAAAAGTAAAGTAATCAGAGAACACAGCAGTGGGAATAATGCTTCTTGTCACAGTTGGTGTTGGTGCAACAGGCCCTGAAAACACAGACAACACCAGGCTAATCTGCCAAAGTAAACACCGGCAAAATTATTATACTACTATGTATGTGTATTATACATACTATGTATGTGATTGCAGGTACTTCCATGGGACTGCCGTTCACAAATTCCAAGGCCATTAGATGTTTATCAGAGGTCTGCCAGCGTGTTGGTTGAATGCTGGCACAAAGCAGATAAAGGCAGTTTCATTGCCACATGAGCATAAAAAAATTTGGAGAAGAGCAGAATGAAAAGACGAATTGCCAAAACTAAAAACCTCCACCAGGAATTATGAATATTGGTGTCTTGCTTTGAACCTCAGTGTCGCATCACCATCTGTGGGGAAACATGCAAACTTTGGGTGAATATTGCCACAGTAACCTTTTATCACACATCACCATGAGCTCCTACCTTCAGATCCCAGAAGCCTTAATGTTGGGACATGACCCCGATTAAAACCAAGGACACAGGAGAGATTCACATTCTGCAAATTGACTGCAGATTCACTTTGCTATGGTTCAGAGCATTAAATGTTCACAGCGTCTTGTGTCTACAGTTGAAAAACTCCAGCAATGTTAATGTGTCTTTGTTTCCTAATATGACACACATGTAAGTCATCAAGCTGAAGGGAGACTATTAGCCCTCAAGCAGATGTGTTGGTCAGCCCTTAATATGAAAGAAAATCGTTCAGAATTAATGTGGTGGAACAGACAGCGTAAGCATTCAAGTAAAATGTGTGGCTTGATGTACCTTATCATCACAATATGAATCTCTATATCCAACCAAGGTCACGCCTTTAGTTTTTCAGTCATACAGTGTATGCAGAGGTTTTAGTATTAAGGGTTTTTAGAGGCCATATAGTTTTAAGCAGAATAAAAAGTACCAAGATGTCAGAGTACTGCATTTGGTTTTGTTCATTCATCTGCACCTATGTATCAGTATTTACCGACCCATTAATGATTGTTTTTCACCTCTTATTTCTGTAAGCTCAGATGAACATACTTAAAAATCCTACTGTGATAGGAGCACTTAAGTGTGATACTGAATGTTAAGTGCCAGATTCATTGTTCTTTCGCCTCATAAATTGTGATTGCACTTCACAAATTAATTAAATTTCTTACATGATAATTAAGCTATGCACAAACTTTCAGATGTTTCAAGGAAAATGTTTTTCGATGTTTAATAATCAGCAAACCGTAACTCTAGTGGCAAAGTGATGTAATCTATAACTTTGATTTAATTTAATAAATTATTCTCCCCAATTTCTGTGTCCAATTTGTGATTAAGGCTCTGATTCCTAGCAGCAACTCCCAGCAAGAGTCTAATTCAAGACTAAATTAGAACTGTTGAGAGCTTCAACTTTGTCAGGGAATATGTATATGACCTTCAATGCACATCCATTGCCATTCTGCTTCTTGGCACACTGCTTGCTTAATCAGGAAGTGCACGCAGGGCTCTATAGTCTGACAATTTCACTCAAAAAATGTCAGTGCGCTAACTTAAAATAAAGTATTCGCTCGAGTGCGATTGCCGATTTCAACCTAGAATTACAGCTAAGATGCTGTTTTATACCCTGCACAATTTAAAGAAAGCTCTGATCTGCTCTCACAGTGTGTGCTTCATTGACCCTATCAATATGGATGAATGTCATGTAATTTAGCTTGTGAAACAATTGTGATGTAATGTTTGGCATCAAATCAGCCTAAAAACTCATGGGCAGATGCCAATTAGAAAATACAAAAATGTAGTCGCACTTGCATAAATTAAAGCCATTAGAGGAGAAACTCTAGTTGAGCACGTAAAGGACCAGTTGAGAGATCAGAGCATTCGCCTGAGAGTATAAACATTGTGAGAGCGCAAATAGATGTCAAACCCGAAAAGGTTGGAGACCTCTGCGACATTTTATGTATAGTATGTTTTTAGCTCTGTTAATGACCATATTTGTTGGGGTTGATTGTCAGCACTAGACACAATTAAAACTCTAGCTCAACAAAGGAATTGTGCTTCTGAATCTATTTGTGTGCTCCTCGATTAGACAGCTAAGGAGCATGTGTTCTTAATACAAAATGTCAGCATAGAGCCAGGGTACACTGGAATCCCATTTATCGGAGGAATCTGAACCCGGGACCGTATTCACAAAACATTTTATCTTACCACTAGGACTCCTAAACAGCATTAACATATTCTAGCTAAGAGTTTCCTCTTAAACCCTATTCACAAAGCTGCTAAGAACAACTTTTACTAAGGAATGGGGAGAAATCTTAAGCTAAGAGAAAGGGCGGGCTTGACCCTGTTGCTATGGATGCTTATTTACTATGTCCACAGTGATTGGCTGATAGGGGAAGGGTCTCTGTCAGTGAATTCATCATAGCAATACTGTAGAAGGATGTGTCATGTTGCCATTTTGAAATAAAGATATTCAAATAATAATAAGTGTCACTGCTTAAACATGAAACAAAGAATGATATACTAGTCAAGAAATGTTTATTCAGCTTATTTTCAGCCACTGACATGTCTGGCAGCTCGTAAAGAAATACGCATTCATCTTTCGATGGTGCAATAATTCATGCAGTTATGTGTCCCATCAATAGTACCTACTAAACCGGGTGGTCGAGCTATGGCCATGAAGTTGGCTTTGTTTCTTTGTAGTTGGCGAATGAGGAAACCGAATAATTTGTCGGACGATATGGGGTCTGGGGAGGGCATTGATTGTTTGATGTAATATTCTACTGACAGATCACTGAGATATACGTAATTTGTCTGGGCTGCATTGCTGCATTTTCCCTGTGGCCAAGTAGCGTAGAGTTCTCAAAACCTTGATGTCCGGTGTTATTGGGTTGTTTCTGGTTGTTGGTGAAATGACAGCATCCCTGACTAGTTCTACTATGATCATAATACCCTCGAGATTAAGGCGATACCTTGTTAAAAGCTCAATATCATTAAATGTTTCTAAAACGTTGACCTGATTACGAGGTGGATTCCCAGCAGCAGCCCTTTTAGGATTGTTTGTGACTTGGTCTTAGTGATTTAGGAGTCCTCTTGGCTGCTCCTAACTTTTCACAGATTTAAGAGCTGGTTTTAGCGCTAAAAAGCTTTGTGAAATACTCTTAAGCCAAACATGTAAAGTTACATCTAAAGTTAGGACTGTCACGTCCATTTTGTAATAGTTACTCCTAAATCAGCAAGTAAGGAGCTACTTTTAGCCTTAAAATGTTTTGTGAATACGGCCCTGGTCTCTAAAATATTATTTTAAACCCACAGTACACTAACATCTGTTGCCATTTGATTATGTTATATCAATGTATCCTTTATTTCAATGTACCTGCCATTTTCAAAGCAATTCCCTCCTTTGTTCCGTGATTTTTTTTGTAAAAAGGTTCATTTTACACAATTCAATTGTCAGAATTAAAAGATCACAAAATATGTATGACGTTATTTTCACACCTTCGAACTTTGCTTTTCCAAGCACATTTCTATTGTGTTAACCAGGATGCAACTGACATTGTTTTCATAGTGTGCATGGGAATACGATTCATAGTAGCATTTGGATTTGAAATTATACTTGCCAGGGAATGAACGTGACATGAATGTGACCCTTCACAGTAGCTGTACAAGGAATGTCTCAGATTATAACCATTATTGCACTAATTCTTTAAACATTCCATGTATAGGCCCGATATACAACATCTCAAATTGATTTTTGAACTGAAATATCCTAAATTAGAGAAAAATGCAGGACAGTGGAACTCAGAATGCAGTCGAGCCATGACAACTCTGAATTCTGTGGATCATTATACTGTAGCTTAAGACAGAATGACCTTTGCCTGGGGTCATTGTGGCATTGAGTCCTTGTGAGTCAGCACAGCCCTCTGATGTTCTAATTTAATCTGCTTTGTAAACTGCCCAAACATGACTCAGTCAGTCATGACCTATCTGTCCTAGATCTGTCCGTTCACTGTGGTCAGAGCTCTCTCATATCCTCAGTGACTCTTTAGAAGTCTCAAACTCCTAATATAAACCTCTGGCTACACACGCCCATAAGCAGCAGATTTTTAGACAGGGTTTTAAGAGTGTACCTTTCAGACCATTGGCTTAGGTTTTCAAGGCTGTGACAACAAAAAGTTCTGAAGAGCTGGTACTGAACTGTTCACAGATTTTTTGGGAAAGAAATTGGGATAAAAGTTAAACTATGCTCAAGGCAGACCTATAGTTTCAAATGCTTTTTGTTTATTTGAGAATTTGTTTAAATTAGTATTCTTCTATTTAAATATTTTCAAATAATGTGGACTTAATGAACAACTTCAGTTAAAAATATATATATTTTTAAATATATTTTATTATCATGTGTGGGCTAGGTATAACATCACAGTGCAATTAGCCCTTTCCCATTAAATGCAAGCCTATGTAAACATAAAATTATATTAACTATGAATACTTACAGATACACAAAAACAATACACACACACACATCTACATACATACACACACATACATTGCATTCGGAAAGTATTCACACCCCTTCACTATTTTCACGTTATGTTACAGTCTTATTATAGAATGGATTAAATTGTTATTTTCCCTATTCAATCTACACACAATACTACATAATGACAAAGGAAAACCAGGTTATTTGAACTTTTAGCAAATTTATAAAAAACAGAAATATCTCTTTACATAAGTATTCGGATCTCTTCAATCAGTACTTCACTGAAGCACCTTTGGCAGCAGTTACAACCTCAAGTCTTCATGGGTACATCACTACAAGCAGTAACAAAATGTAGAAAAAGTGAAGGGGTCTGAATACTTTCCGAATGCACTGTAAATGAGACAAAGGTTTGTTGTCCTTCATGACTTAAGCAATGGCAATACAAATGCCACCTCCCTGAAAATACCATTCCCCACTCTTAATGCAATAAGATCAAATCAACTAGTGTCACGGTTGAAGGGATGCAGGACACAAGGCGCGGAGCGAGTATAGGGAAACATCCTTTTAATTGTAAAACCAAAACGACAAAAGGATAGGCAAACCACACACTCAGGCACAGTACAGCACGGGCACAACACAGCACAACACAACACAACTGTGCATCGCAGTTTGTTGCATATGGAGCTGCGTAGCCGCAGTCCAGTCGGGGTGCCCATGCTGACCCCTGTCCACTGCCGAAAGCACCAACAATGGGCATGTGAGCATCAGAACTGGACCACGAAGCAATGGAAGAAGGTGGCCTGGTCTGATGAATCATGTTTTCTTTTATATCACGTGGATGGCCGGGTATGTGTCTGTTGCTTACCTGGAGAACACATGGCACCAAGATGCACTATGGGACAAAGGCAAGCTGGCAGAGGCAGTGTGATGCTTTGGACAATGATCTGCTGGGAAAACCTTGGGTCCTTCCATTCATGTGGATGTTACTTCGACACGTACCACCTACCTAAACATTGTTCAGACCATGTGCACCCTTTCATGGCAATGGTATTCCCTGATGGCATTGGCCTCTTTCAGCAGGATAATGAGCCCTGCCACAAAGCAAAATTATTGAGGAATGGTTTCAAAACAACAAGTTCAAGGTGTTGACTTGGCCTCCAAATTCCCCAGATCACAATCTAATCGAGCATCAGTGGGATGTGCTGGACAAACAGGTCCGATCCATGGAGGCCCCACCTCGCAACTTACATAACATAAAGGATCTGCTGCTAATATCTTGGTGCCAGATAACACAGGACACCTTTAGAGGTCTAGTGGAGTACATGCCTTGACGGGTCAGGGCTGTTTTAGCAGCAAAAGGGGGACCTACACAGTATTAGGCAGGTGGTCATAACGTTATGGCTGATCCGTGTATTGTGTCATAAGTATTGTTATCTTTCTGGATGGTTATGACCACTACTGTACATAAAAGCAACATAGACAAAACCAAACAAAGTAAACCATTCCATTACAACATACATACATAGTATCTTTATCCAGGAATTACTATTTCATTGTAATTGATCGCAACCACTGATGTTAGATGTGTACATAACCCAATGCGCTGTTGCTGAGTACTGGGAATAATGCACCCTCTTTGGTTCATAACACATACCCATCCCTAAAACAAATGTCACAACAAATCTGTAAATATGTGTCATGACAGTGTCATGACAACATTATGACAGGTTATGACAGCTGTTATTACAGACGATATTGTTCAGAAAATATATGACAGTGAAAAGATATTATGAGCTTGACATACCGCTACCGCTTCATCTTGGTTATGTCTGACAGAGCTATCATGTAGGCAAATAAAATAACTCAAACAACGATTCGGCTATCATCAATCAAACGAAGGGGAATAGGCTTTCTAATGGCTGCTGTTCAGCTTGTGAGGCAGGCAGTGCTTGGATGATACAACAAGTAAACAAGCAAGTTGTTCCATTTAAATTCTATCAAATCTCAGCAAAACACTATCATCCCTGCCTTCATGGTGGTATTACTGTACAGTCAGATGAAACATTATTTTGAGTTACATTAATGATAACATTATCAACATTGTACAGATACCATGGCTGTAGGAGGATTCATGTATTTCATGCACTCTCAGATGTTATTGCTCATTAAAGGCATGGAGGCTAATTCATATGCATTAACCAGAATTCGACAAAAGGCCACTTATATACAACGTAGAAACAAATACAGGGGATATAAAAAGTCTACACACCCCTGTTAAAATGCCAGGTTCTTGTGATGTAAAAGAATGAGACAAAGATAAATCATGTCAGAACTTGTTCCACCTTTAAAGTGACCTATAACGTGAACAATTTTTTTCAATCTACACACAAAACTGTTCACTGGCCATTTTAACAGCTAATTAGCCATTGTGAATGACATTGATACAGTATCTATCAATATAGGTGACGATAACTGACTTTATCGTCAAGTGAAAAGACGAGAGAATCATATAGCCAGTAAATGTTTTGTCTATCCTCAACAAATCCTAATATCCACCAGAACTGTTTTATTTAGGCTTTCTATTACATATCTACTGAAGGTTGTAGCTATCCAAGCTTTTGTCTGTCCTGAACAAACATAACATGTTTTGACTGTGACGGGAGTCGAATGCAGGAGCTGTTGTTCCGTAGTCCGTGTCTCTAACCACTACGCTATTTAACAAGGTGTGGTCAGTAAGTCACTCTCTCACTCACACACTCAGTCCGTCAGTCAGTCAGGGACATTCACTCTTCTAGGCCGGCTCCGCTTACGCGCTCCGGCAAAAAGGGGAAAATATGATGAAGTCACCATTTAGTTAGAAATAATTTGTCATTATTTTTATAATTGCAGTCCAGTCCCCAAACATCAGCTCAGACAGTAAAAACTGTCTTGTGACTGAATATACTGGCCCATCCCTGGCATACAGCGTTTACTGATACAGTGTGGGAGGAAGGCAGGACGCGTGGAGCAGAGTGCACAGGGAAACTTCCTTTATTACTACTGCTGTCAACAGATAAAATAATAAAGACGAGCCCGCAAACGTGAACTGACGCAACACAGCATACATTGAACTACAAAACGGAAGGCAAACCAGGGTAACTTAAATAGTCAAAGGCAATAGGGAGCAGTCAAAGGCAATAGGGAGCAGCTGCCTCTGATTGGGGATGCTTAAACAGAAGTGCACATAGAGATGCCAAGAGGCACCTCTGCAGTCAGGCCCTGATAGTGGCCTCCAGGCACATAGAGATGCCTAGAGGCACCCCAGCTAGGAACTGACATACAGTTTCCAAAGGACCAACACTTCAAATTTTCCAGTTACATATATTTTTTTTGTTTAGCTAGCAAACATGTATTGATCTTGTTGAGCACATTTCAAGCAATTTCAATTTGTATATCATAAATACTGGTGCTAAACCCACTAGCTAGATGTATGATTGGATACTCAATACTTGAAAACTTCAGAAAGTCTAGAAATGATTTATCTTTGGTGATGTAACTTAATTAACCATGAAGGGGAGTTCATTACACAATGTCACTGAGGTAACTCTTGTATAGATAACTTAAAAGAATCGTGTTTGCAACACCAGGGATATGGATTGGATTTCCAGTGAGGGCTGTATACATCCCCATTACCAAAAAAGTTATAACGATGCGTAAAATGTAAATAAGAACAGAATGCAATGCAAATAATTTAAACCCTATATTCAATAGAAAATAGTACAAAGACAACATATCAAATGTTGAAACTGAGACATTTTATTGTTTATTGAAAAAATGTATGCCCACTTTGAATTTGATGCCAGCAACACATTTAAAAAAAGTTGGGACAGAGGCGACAAGACTAGAAGTTGTGTAAACCTGGTGCAATATCACACAACTAATTAGGTCAATTGGCAACAGGTCATAACATGATTGGGTATTAAAAGATCATTCCAGAGAGGATGGGTCTGTCAGAAGTGAGGATGGAGAGGAGTTCACCACTGTGAAAAAACAGCACGGGCAAATAGTGCCACAATTTAAGAATAATGTTTCTCAACGTAATATTGCAAAGAGGTCGGGGATCTCATCATCTATGTTACTTATTATCATTAACCCTTAAGTTATGTTAGGGTCAAATTGACCCGTTTTAAGACTTTGATTTGTTTGAAATACCATTTAGGTTATTTTGATCTGCATGAAACTTGATGATATCCTCAATATTGTGTTTATGAACATATAAAACGAAAGGCAACCAAATTTAACAGTTTCAAGGGCCTCTAAAAAAAATAGTTACATTCATAATGTTAGGGTGTGAATGACCCGGTGGTGGAGAATAGATGAAAATGCTTGTTGAAAATCCTGCTGAGTACAGATATAGAGTGGAAACTATACCTTACTACACCTTACTACATGTGTCCTCAATACACACACACACACACACACACACACACACTGCACAAACCATGCCTGCCATGGTCAGTGTTTGTTGCAGGACTTCTACCAGGTCATATGAGGTGAAAAATTGTCACATGTTATAGATACAATTGTCACATGTTATAGATACAATCAACTATAACATTATGACACATGCCTAATATTGTGTAGGTCCCCCTTTTGGGTCCCCCATCCACATGAATGGCAGGACCCAAGGTTTCCCAGCAGAACATTGCCCAAAGCATCACACTGCCTCCGCCGGCTTGCCTTCTTCCCATAGTGCATCTTGGTGCCATGTGTTCTCCAAGTAAGCAACGCACACACACCCGGCCATCCACGTTATGTAAAAGAAAACATGATACATCAGACCAGGCCACCTTCTTCCATTACTCCGTGGTCCAGTTCTGATGCTCACGTGCCCATTTTAGGCGCTTTTGGCAGTGGACAGGGGTCAGCATGGGCACCCTGACTGGTCTGCAGCTACGTAGCCCTGTACTCAACAAACTGCGATGTACTGTGTGTTCTGACCTTTCTATCAGTACCAGCATTTTTTCAGCAATTTGAGCTACAGTAGCTCGTCTGTTGGATCAGACCACAAGGGCCAGCCTTCACTCTTCATGTGCATCAGTGAGCCTTGGCCGCCCATGACCCTGTCGCTAGTTCACTGCTTTTCCTTCTTTGGACCACTTTTGATAGGTAGTGACCACTGCAGACTGAGAACACCCCACAAGGGCTGCTGTTTTGGATATGCTCACAATTTGGCCCTTGTCAAAGTCACTCAGATCCTTACGCTTGCCCATTTTTCCTGCTTCTAACACATCAACTTTGAGGACAGAATGTTCACTTGCTGCCTAATATATCCCTCCCACTGACAGGTGCCATGAAAACTTGATTATCAGTGTTATTCACTTCACCTTCAACCGGTCATAATGTTATGGCTGATCGGTGTATTTTACCCACTGAGACCCTTTTTTATTGTTTAACATCATACACACTAAAAGTTAAATCACCCCTCACCTTTCACAAACACAAGCTATTATTATCTTTGTTGTTACTGGAACTGAACTTTTCTCGCGGGAAAGGCTTTGTTGTGTATCGGGTGGGAGGACCCGTATATTTCATACAGTATATTCTCCAGAGTAGTTCACATCAATAACTGTGCCACAAGACCAGCATGTCGTGTGAGAGACAAACAGCACGTGGTGTGAGAGCCTTCCCAGAAACCTCTCCTCTGTCAACATCCTCATGGCTTATTGTGCAGAGATGACCAGCCCTGCTCCATCTGATTCCCTAACTTTCGATTTGTGTGTAACATGTTTTGACCCGAAACATTGATGTTGTCACTATGGTCATAATATCTACACATTAAGCAGAACATTGTCTATGAAAATAAAAAGTTTTGGTCAGTTTTGCCCATCATAGCAAATAGTGATGCATTTCTGTTTTTGGGGTAAAAAAACGAGTGTTCATCATAGGGTAAATGTGGTCTAAATGGACTATATAATAAAATAAAACTAGTAAATGTTATAATTTATATGAGTAATGAGTTGGTTATGGATGTCAAACACATTTGTTGGGGGCTAAAATATCAATAGTGAGTACTGGGTTGTGATTTAACACCCCGGGTTAATTTGACCTGTTAACATAATGAGTGTAACCAAAATGTTAACACAACACAAGGGTTAAAATGCCTGTGAACATCAGAACTGGACCACAGAGCAATGGAAGAAAGTGGCCTGGTCTGATGAATCACGCTTCCTTTTACATCATGTGGACGTGTGCGTCACTTACCTGGAGAACACGTGGCACCAAGATGCACTATGGGAAGGAGTCAAGCTGGCGGAGGCAGTGTGATGCTTTGGGCAATGTTCTGCTGGGAAACCGTGGGTCCTGCCATTCATGTGGATGTTACTTTGACAGGTACCACCTACCTAAGCACTGTTGCAGACCATGTGCACCCTTTCATGGCAACGGTATTCCCTGATGGCGCTGGCCTCTTTCAGCAGGATAACACGCCCTGCCTCAAAGCAAAAATGGTTCAGGGATGGTTTGAGGAACACAACAACGACTCGGCCTCCAAATTCCACAGATCACAATCCAATCGAGCATCTGTGGGATGTGCTGGACAAACAAGTCCGATCCATGGAGGCCCCACCTCGCAACTTACAGGACTTAAAGGATCTGCTGTTAACGTCTTGGTGCCAGATACCACAGCACACCTTCAGAGGTCTAGAGGAGTCCATGCCTCGATGGGTCAGGGCAGTTTTTGCGGCAAAAGGGCGACCTATGCATTATTAGACAGGTGGTCATAATGTTATGGCTGATCGGTGTATATAGTGTTAAGGAAATACAACAATCATAAAAAAAGTTCAGTAATATAAGCAGCCCACCGCTACATACAAGCGGGTGTACTGTCACTGCTTACCTCTGAAATCCTTGGCACGTTTAGTGGAGAAAAACGGGTTGGCAGTTGTTTTACGACATTACATCTGTTCTCTCTGGCCTTCTATTCCTTCCTTTTTTTGTTGAGTCGTGCAGGTACAGTAAGCATTGATTGTGGCAAGACAGGCCTGTAGATTCCTTGATGTTACCATGAGTCTCTTAGGGCCTATTCACATTAAAAGAGAGAGAACTGAACGCCAGATAGATAGATCTTAGTTTGCATAATCATTTGCCTTGGCAGTTCAGTTTACACTGGCATGTTTGGTATTTACCAAGCAGGATTGTGGGCCTCAATTGAGGGACAATTGAGCGATGTGCATCACCATGAGTTGGTGACGGCAATATATTGCCACTGCTGGCTGAAACCACGTAGTTGTCCTCCTGTCATCAGTTTTTTTCTCTTTTTCATTTTTTACTGTATCCCTTTCTTCTGCATCTTTTATAGACTTACACATATAGGGCCGGTTTCAGTGATACGGATTAAGCCTAGTCTAGGACTAAAAAATCAAGTTCAATAAGTCAATGTTTCACAAATTTCATAACCTAATTATTAACCTCTTTGTGGGCATTAAACACAAATATATCAATAGCTTTGCTGCTAGCAACGCTTCATAATATTTTCTGTCAGGGTTTTTTGCAGGTTTACTCAAAATTTCTTCTGAATTGTCACTGGGTGATATCCAAAGTATTCGAACATGGGGACGTGCCAAGGATCCACAATAGCACTCGCCCAATCAGAATGTTCTAAATGTGTTCACAGTTGCAAAGTTGTTGAAGAGGACAATATATCCAGACTCAGTATGGAGAAGAAACGTTAGCGGAGATAAAGTTTGGCAGGAGCAATGTTCATGTAGCTGGGCAAACAATGTCCCCAGTGCATCTCATCATTCTCAAATATAAATATAATATTCCCTCCCATGCCCACTCTCTCATAATTCACTGAAGTGAGTACAATGTGTCCCCTGCATGTTTAACAGAGTGCAAAATAAAGAAAAGAGGCTGCTTCAGCTTTATTAATGCCCCTAGTAGTCGTGTTTTATGTTTTAAAGCACTGAATTATTTATTATCCAGCGAAGGGACACAGTGATCTTAAACTAAATGAGAGGAATTATAGCAGTAAATCCACCAATCTAATTGTCATAGGCTTTGATACAGTCTATTAATAATAAAGTGAGTAAAGAGATGCTTCATCCTTTGGACTCAGGGGAAGAAAAAATGGAGTTGTATTTCCTGAGGGATCCATAGCAAGGTTGGTGTCAACACCCACGATTAAACATATTGGAGACTACAGAGGAATTTGGCTTGACAAAGGAAGTCAATTTGTTGTCTGAAAGAACTTTTTAAGAGACTTTTGATGATGTACACTCTAACCTGAATACCGTATCTTTTGATGACTCTAATCCTAATACCCATAATGTTGAGATTCAGAGAGAATTATATTGAAAGTAGCTTTAGGTCGGAATTTAAAACACATTCAGATGATAGTGTTGGAAACCACTCCTTAAAAAATTGTGCATTTGAATGGTGTAGAATGACAATTATTAAGATTGACAATACTTTCCCCTCACATCTTTCTTACCCTTGTGCATGCCAACTTCAAATTATCTACCTGACAATCTAGAGCAGCTCTACCCGTTCCTTTTCCTAGGAGCAGATCTAGGGGGTTGCTTGGCAACTGGACTGCAGAGTACACGTTTGTTAAAAAAATAAGAAAAAAAGGAAGAGAAAAAGAAAGTGGGTTATTGATGTTAGGCCAATTACCTCTTCTCATCAAACTGATGCTGAAGTATAGACAAGGTGTCTGCCACCAATTATAGTTTATAATTTATAGCTGTGTAATAGATGGATAGGAATGACAAAAATGTTACAATAACTGACATCTAGTATGTCAAAAACATCCATTGTTTTGTGTTTGGCACTTAAAAATGAATGTTTTGTTCTGAATGCAGGGTTCATATCAGTTGGTGAGTCAGACACTGCTGTTTATTACAGTGACAGTCCCTCACCAAAAATGTTTCCCTCGGGACTCACATCAATGTAGTCTTTTGTGATCTAATGGCTGGCCATTGAAATATAAAAGGTCATTAATAATGCTTTGCCTTTCCATTTGCATTTTGCTCTGTAGTCATTTTCTCAGTGCCCCTTAAGCAATAGCCTACACATTCTTTTATGTTATTAGTGCTACAAGAACATATGTAAATAAAAGAGGAACACTTTCTTGAATGTTTGCCAGCAGTAAATCATGTTGTGTTTGTTAGAATACTGTCTGTTCTAACTTAAGGATTTTACAAATGGATTAGTCCCTTGTGATAAAAAGTTATTTTTTATTACCTGCTCGATTCACTTCATCCTGTGTCCACTGACAACCACATTCAGTTTAAACTTCACTCCATGCATGTCCAACAATTCTTTTCTAAGGCTATTTGAGACAGAGACAATGATTATGTAACTAGTCTTCAATGCTAAATCCATGGTTGGCTCCGGTTCTGAATAAAGATTTTGTGTCCTGTTGAAAATGTACACAGTTATATTACTTCTTATAGTTTTGCCTGTATCCAGGTTATCAAACCTGCAATGTGACTGATTCTGATGTGTCCAGTGTACAACATGAGGCAGTGCAGTGCTTCCTTTGCTACAGCAGAAGACCCGTCATGGCATGCTGTACAGACATGGTGCAGTGGCTCCTTTCACACTCCTAAGGCCTGATGAGTGATTAAAGCACGGCCTGATTTGTGGGATTTATCCCAAGATGAATTAGGTCTGCTGTTTTATTAAACCTGTGTTGAGGCCCATAAATCTTCGGTTTATGCATGAAGTCAAAACCACCTTTGCATCTCATCCTCACAAAATTAGCAAAAAGTGAATTAACACTTCAGCCTATTTACAACCCCATTTCTAAAAAAGTTGGGATGCTGCATAAAATGCAAATAAAAACAGAATGCAATGATCATTTAATTCTTACATTTAATTGAAAATAGTACAAAGACAATATATCAAATTTTGAACTAGAGAAATTTTCTTGTTTATGGAAAAATACATGCCAGTTTTGAATTTGATGCCAGCAACACGTTCAAAAAAGTTGGGACAGGGCCATGTTAATTACTGTTTTGCATCTCCTCTTCTTATAACAACACTCTGTAAGCATTTGAAATGAGGAGACCAACAAATGTTTTCCCATACTTGCTTGATATAGGATTTCACCTGCTCAACAGTTCGGGGTCTCCTTTGTCGTTTTTCTCGTTTCATAATGCGCCAAATGTTTTCAATGGGTGACAGGTCTGGACTTCAGACAGGCCAGTTTAGCACCCGGACTCTAGCTACGGAGCCATGCTGTTGTAATACATAAAGAATGTGGTTTGGCATTGTCTTGCTGAAGTAAGCAAGGCCTTCCCCGAAAAAGACATTGTCTGGATAGCAGCATACGTTGCTGCAAAATCTATATATATTGTTCCGCATTAATGGTGCCTTCACAGATGTGCACCCATGCCATGTGCACCCATGCCATGTGCACCCCATACCATCACAGATGTTGGCTTTTGAACTGTGCACTGATAACAAGCCGGATGGTCCCTTTCCTTTTTAGCTGAAGACGCAGTGTCCATGACCCCCCCCCAAAAATCTAATTTTGATTTGTCAGACCACAGGACAGTTTTCCACTTTGCCTCTGTCCAACTTAAATGAGCTTGGGCT
The DNA here is from genome assembly GCA_016801175.1 of Esox masquinongy. Classification (NCBI taxonomy): domain Eukaryota; kingdom Metazoa; phylum Chordata; class Actinopteri; order Esociformes; family Esocidae; genus Esox; species Esox masquinongy. Next base: position 16,727 of record JACXGI010001988.1, on the reverse strand, counting down.
CAGAGAACGCTGCGGCGTTTCTGGATCTTGTTTATATCTAATTTCTTCTTTGCATGTTAAAAATGTAACTTGAACTTGTGGATGCAGTGACGTACTATGTTCACAGACAATGGTTTTCAGATGTGTTCTTAAGAATCGTGTCTGTTTTTAATGCAGTGCCGCATGAGGGCCCAAAGATCACAGCCATCCAATACTGGTTTTCTGCCTATTCCCTTGAGTACAGAGATTTCTCTGGATTCTCTGAATCTTTTAATGACATTATGTACCGTAGATGATGAGATCCCCAAACTCCTTGCAATTTTACGTTGAGGAAATTGTCCAAACTTTTTTGAAACTGGCATTAAGTTCAAAGTGGGCATATATTTTTCAAGGAACAATAAAATGTCTCAGTTTAAACATTTGATACGTTGTCCTTGTACTATTTTTTATTGAATATAGGGTTTAAATGATTTGTACATCATTTCATTCTGTTTTTATTTCCATTTTAAACAGCGTCCCAACTGTTTTGGAAACAGGGTTGTATATAAAGACCACTAAGGAATAGCTATTTTCAAATTAATCTCTGCGATAGTAAGACCAGTGATTTGGCATTTTGGTTTTTAATGTTTCATATAAAATGCAATTTCATATCCGTTTGTGTTTGGCAGACTGTACAGTTTTTGGGAAAGTAGAAAATTGGAGCATGGGTGTCACGATTGTAGGCAGGCAGGACACAAGGCGCAGAGTGAGAATAGGGAAACATCCTTTTATTATACCGCACAAAAACATACAGTAGAACTGTAATTTGAGAGATATACAAGAGAATAATTGAAGTGTTGGTTAGCTAGTTATGTGAGAGTCATACAAAAGATTAGGTAATTTGAGAAATAGATAAATAATTATTAAGAGCGTTGCTTAGCTAGGTTCTTGGAAAGGGTATTAGGATAGTGTTTAGAGAGCAATGGAGAATATGTGTATATGAATGTGTGTATATTTGTAACTGAAGGCCTTTGCCAGAACAGGAGTTGTTGACTCATTGGCTGGAATTGTATTGTTTTTTAATTTTATTTATGTAGTCATTATACACATTGCCAAACTACAGTGGCTAAGGTCTGTCCAGGCCCTCTCCAGTCTGTCATGCCTAAAAAGATCTAAACAGGAACATCCAAGTTGTTATTGTTATCCGCTCTTGAAGCTTCAGTAGTTTGGCAGCTTAGATGCAAAGTGGCTGACAATAGCATCTGAAACATATTTTGGCATGTAGAGGTTACAGGTTTGAATCCCTAGTTAGGCATCTTTTTATTAATATTTGGTTTAAATAACTGTCAGCTTTTAATAATAACAACAATCGTAGTTCTAATGCAGCGCTTTTGATGGACTAAAATTATGCCTTACTACAACTAGTACAAAATCAAAACTAAGGTAGGAAGGAGTAATAACACAGCGCACACACACACACACAGACGCACACACACACACTACGGAGGAAAATAATACTGGTATTAGACAGGAAACAAGACGAGGGAAGGAGATATGGGAGTAAATGAAGACGTTGACACAACTTACCAGCTTCAAAGATAAATTGACCATATGTCTGAAATGAAAACCGGGGACATTCCAGTTTGCCGGTCAATATATCATTGAAGTATCTGATGTTATTATCTATGAAATAAAAAAGGGGGACAATTTCTTGTATTTAGTCTAACAGGCACATTGTGATAGACAGAGAAAACAACTATATTACAGAAACACCACAGACAACTGCCCAATCTGAACAGCCATTCAGTGGTCCTGGTTGTCTGGGCAGAATAAGAGCAGAAGAGAACATGAGCAAAATTGAAAAACAGAGACAAAAAAACTTTTTCTTTAACTACAATCTTTCTCCTCTTTTGTTCACTCACCTTCTTTCTTCCTTCCCTTTACCTTTCCACCGCATCTTCTACACTCTCCTCGCTTCACTCTTTTTACTCCCTTAATTTTTCCTTCTAGCTCTCTTCTCCTTCCTCTCCAATCTTAAATAATAAATAGTACACTATTAGATAAAATACTTTGGTTAACAGATTCCCATTGCTTGCCTCAGTTTTGTGTTTTATCTCAAAAACATTGTTTGTAATAATAAATTGGCAGGCTCTGCAATAATATCTTTACCTTTCCTCCTCAATCTCCTACAATCGTCTTCCTATCTTGTCTTCCTCTTCTTCCTCTCCACTCTCTAACAGAAAATATTATGCTAATGTTATCCATGAAGATTTCTAAATGTATTTTCACAATACTTATTATGTCAAATCATTAAAATTGTAATCTACAAAAGAATATTCTCATAATTAATTGTACATTCATTTAATATGATCATATTTGCAAAATAGCCCATCCACTGCATGTGTTATTTGTGAAAGGTTTTTAACCTAGAGAGTAGCTAGCTAACCTCTACACAGATTATTCTAGCTAACGTTAGCTATTTTAAACCATATTAAGCAGATCATCTGTCTGTTTAATAATAATAAATTGTGACATTATAACATCACTAGCTAATATTTAAAACGATTGAAACCTGTCTCGAAAAGACGTTTGTGGTGTTGTTGTGGATTCACTTGACCGAGTTTCCCACAGCAGTTTTCTCTAAAACTAGCGTGAGCAAGTAATTAGCAGAAGAGTGAATGAAGCTACTATAGCGAGCAGCCCCCTCTTTTGGCCAAAAACAAGCACAGCGCGATTGAGACATCAATCGGTAGGCTCTGCTGCCCGGTCTTTCTTGCCACGTAAAATATTATTTAACTCTTTAACGCACAGTTACAGACGGGGACATTTCCTGGGACAACTCCAGCCGGGGACATTCCACCAAAAACGGGGACTGTCCCTGGAAAACATGGACGTCTGGTCACCCTATTCAAAGGGACATAATCACATCATCGATCGCGTCCGAAGCCTCGTTTGGCCAAGTTCGTTTCAAACCAGAGCGCATTACCCCACAGTGCACAGATGACCAAAGACCAAATCAACACGTCTAATACTGTGGCGCAACTGTACTATTCCACACTACTATTCACATGGTCACGGGTTTGATTATTCCTGTTGCGGTTAATACGATTTTGTTGAACACAAAATGTCAGCCTTTCTTCGTCAACAAATTCCTCTTTTATTGACCTTAGCCTTTTCAAATGTCTTTATTATTCATTCATCTCTACCATGACTTCGAATGCACCGATAACGACTGAGGAAAGGGCTGGTGGCCGCAATCCCCACTTAAATACAATAATGTCAAAATCAAACATGTCATATTATATTTTGTCCAGCAGATGTCCTTGCTGTGCACTGTGTTGGAAAGCTTCGAGCAATTAACCGTTTTTGCCGGCTAAGAAGCCGGCTAAGAAGAGCGAATGTCTCTTACTGAGTGAGTGAGTGAGTGAGTGAGTGAGTGACTGTCTGACTGACTACCCTTTGTTAAATAGCGTAGTGGTTAGAGAAGCGGAATTGTGAACTATAGGTCCCGAGTTTGTATCTCCTCGCAGGCGAAGCGATATACGCATTATGAATTATTCAGTATAGACGAAAACTTCGCTGGTTAAAACCGTTAGTATCTACATTATAGCAAGCCTGAAATAAAACAGTTTACGGTTATATTGCAACTGTTTCTGGTGAATTTTCAAAGTATGCGTTTTTTTCCGTGCATGCGTTTTGGGTCAGGATAGACAAACATTTGCTGGCTTAACATACAGTAGTTATGTTATAGTAAGCCTTAACTGAAACTGTATACTGTTATACTGCGACTGTTTCTGGCATGGAAAAGTTCATCTTCAGTCTCGCTAGCAATTGCTCAATTCTTATGATTATTCCTAGGAAGTTAGTAGATACTAGTAAGCCTATTACTGGCTAATAAGCTGTTAAAACGGCCAGTGGCAAAAGCAATACAATTCATAGACTATGGTGGAGGTAAACTTAATAAGAAACGTTAGACAGTTTAACACAATCCTCAATGGAGACTAGCGACTGCTGACACGTGTCATGCCGTGGCGTAGTGGTTGAAGACAGTGTCTCTCATGTGGACGATCTAAGTTCGAATCTAATAAGAGCAATGACATTTATTAATTATTTCTGGTAGATTCCACGATTCTCTCGTCTTTTCACTTGATGAAAAAGTTAGTTATCATCACCTTTATTGATAGTTACTGTATAAATGTCATTCACAAATGAAAGAAAAAAGTACGTTATTTTGCCATGAAAGAAAAAAATACGTTCTTATGCCATGAAATGAAATAGCTTTGGCAGGCTCGCTAGCAATTGCTCAATTCTTATGACTATTCCAGTAAGTTAGTAGATACCGGTAAAGCTTATTACTGGCTGATATGCTGTTAAAACGGCCAGTGGCAAACGGCATACATAGACGCTATTTGTGGTGGATGTAAACTTAGTAAGAAACGTTAGTCAGTTTAACTGTATCACTGTCAATCACGAATGGCCAATTAACTATTAAAACGGCTAGTGGCAAAAGATTTGTTCAGGATATACAGATGCCGGGTGTCAGTATAGACAAGAGGCTATACTGACAGCCAGCACAGGTACAGCTCCATGGTGTAGTCGTTAACAACACAGCATTTTGCGTGGGCAACCCGGGTTCGATTCTTGAGATGGCAACACTTTCTATTGCGGGCCGGCTGAATTAAGCTTGTCTGGTTTCTTGTTTCGAAACGAGCCTCAATGGTTCAGAAAGCCTTGGTTTCCCATCCCTAGTAATGGGAATCTGTTACAAAAACACTGGCCTGTGGCTGATTATGGTAACTTATCTACGCACATGTTACGTACGTGACATCTAACTCACCTAACATCTGCCATTTTCTGCCATTTTCCTAAAGTTTCCTTAGTACAGTGGTTAGGTGATTTTTATCTGCTTGTTGACTGGACACTACAGACCACAATGGGGTGAGTAGTTTACTTTTCCTACTCAAAAAGGTACACAGTTGTGCACCCTTGACATTTTCCAAAACATCATGTTCACAATAGGATTGTGTAGGCTACTTATTCATCATTGCGAATGACCAGAACCAGCATGTTTCTGATATGTCTGTACAACTAAATCGTGGGTGTTTAACGTCCTTGAAATCATTTTTACAATACTAGGAGCGTGCTATTTGATTCCCTATGACTGCAGCTTTCTATTTTTTTTCTGTGCCTGGTGTCTGTACAATGTGATGAGAATGCATCAGTCTCTCCCTACCACTCTCTACCTTATATTTGGGGCATGCCCATTGGGCCATGCTCCTTTTGTCTGCCTACCTTTCTGATTATGCTTACATAAATGCGTTGTTCATTCAAGTGCTGTACCTTAATATAAGCAGTATTACCTTATTAGATCGTAAACTGAATACATTTTGTATGGTCCTACAATGGCTTTCAGCAGGTTGAACACTTTCACACAAATGATCACTACTACAATGCCACCATCTTGAACACACATAAACAGTCCAGGATTTTGTCGCAAGATGTCTGTACTGAACAAATCAAACTAATTATGGTTATGAAACAAGAAACAAACATAACACTTCCCACAGGAGACTGTCATTTTAAACAGATGAGGCTTATGAAATACAACGCCAAACACAATTTCTTCTGAATTACTACTCGATTTATTCACTTGTTCTAAAGAAATAATGAAACAGAAATAATATGTGCTTTTCATTTTGTTCTGCGAAGGGTTTTGTCCACCAAAAGTATTTTTATCTACAATGAATACTCAATCAAATCAATGCAATCACTTGTAAGGTCTTGCAAGGTCATAACAAGAGTGCATGGAAAAATAGGCTATACATTTTACAATTGTATTATCAACTCATTGCAGTCCTACCACAACTAGGATTTAGTTTGTTGGTCTGCCATGAATTTAAAAAAAGGCATGGCACAAAATGTTGTATAAAATGAAAGGCTTTCACAGCTATGCCATGTACAATTATAAAATTACAGTTGACTGGAAAGAGATATCAATGTTTCTCAACAATGTCATGTAATTACGGAACTCAGTTTGGGTCTGGTTGTCAATGAAGCTACAAATTATTGAACAATATTATTTGAAAATTTGCTCATTGGCCAATCAGCACCTGAATAACACTTACGTCTACTAATTCTTAAACCAGTACATACATTTTTGTATTATGGGGGTTTGTGATTTATTAATCAACCATAATCACTAAGTATGTAAAAACAGTTTTTGCTGAAGCCAAAATCTCTCATTGAAACACACTAGCCGATCAGAATGGGCAAGGGGATATTAATGTTTCTTAGTTCTGATACTGGGGCTGTATTCACAAAACATTTTATCTTACCACTAGGAGGACTCCTAAACAGCATTAAAAGATTCTAGTTAAGAGTTTCCTCTTAAACCCTATTCACAAAGCTGTGAAGAACAACTTTTACTAAGGAATAGGGAGAAATCATAAGCTAGGAGAAAGGGCGAGGTTGACCCCGTTGCTATGGACGATTTTGTGTTCTGTGAACAAGCCTACTATGCCCACAGTGATTGGCTGATAGGAGAGGGGTGTGAATTCATCATAGCAATACTGTAGAACAATGTGTCATGTTGCCATATTTGAAATAAAGATAACAAAATAAAAATGTTGGCTAAGTATATAATATAAAGGCATATCATTGGATGTATGAACATTAGATGACCACCTAATGTCAGGTCGTCCAAGCAAAATCAAAACCAATCAAAGTCACGTGTTTGGATTTTCATTTAAGGCTCTGCAGTCTTAACAATGATATTGATTTTTCATACTTTAGTGATACTAATTACACCTGCTTTAATTCAAAAGATGTCTAAATTCAGGATAAGTACAGATTTTGCACACTCTTTAACACATAAAATAGTGTTATTTAATGCATCAAATAATGTTATGTTGTGTGTTAAGTTTGCCAGAGAAAAACCTAGACTGTGTTCCATTGGCCCCTGGTCCATGATGTATTAAACAACAATTAGCCCATCCATCCATGCATTTCCATTTAAAATATCATATTGAATACAAAACAAATTCTAAACATTGAAGAGTCTAGAATGTTATTAAGAAACACAACAATTGGATCATCTCTACTGGTACTGTCCACCGTTGGCTTATCATGTCCAGCAATGGCTGATAAGTCATACCAAGGTGAGATTGTTGGAGGACCAGGGGGATCACAGTCAAGCAATACAGTAGGAAAAATTGTTCTACTCTTCGGAAAAGTGTTTATGTTAAGGGGGGCAGTATCAGCAGATTTGTTACAAATATAGATGTTCAAGACTTTTGTGAGACACCACGCTGGAATGATACGGCAAAAAAAGCAATACCATAAAATACTGGCAAAATGGGCTGATCTCTGGACAGTGAAGAGATGGGACTGACTAGCTTTACTACTGACATACTAGTAAACTACTGACATACTAGTAAACTACTGACATACCAGTAAACGCTGCCTAGAGTTTGTTTTAAATGTTTTCTTCAGTATGTTGGGGTAGGTCAGGATGGTCGGGAGGACGGAAAATTATTGGAGAGAGAAGAAAAGGAAAAGGGTGAGAGAGAATGTGATGCAGATGGTAGATTTGTATGAGGAGAGGAAAAGAGAAAGATAGAGAAACATTTATAAAATGTTGTATGATTATCTAATTGCAATGGTTCAGTTGATCGACTCTTGACAGAAATGTATAACAATAACAATAAAAATAATAAGTCTTGCATGTACACTGCCACTCCACAATGTTAAACATTAATGTTTAATTACAATGACGTGCAGTAATTACCATGCAATTATCCATGGCTTCTAAATAAATAATGACCCATCTGGTTTTCAGAAATCATGTGTCCCTATGTCACTAATTAAGGTGTTTAGTTTGTGTGACATGGAGAGAAGTAAAACTTTATATTCACTGCTAATCATCAATTCAACACTGGCTATAGTAGCATGTCAGTTTTAAACAAAGGGTAGTTTTATACAAACATATTGTTAATTCTATAAGTGGAAGTGCATTTGTTGTCTATATGGTTTCCCACAAAGTGCTGATGTCAACACTGCATTGAACTCTGTAGTGAATTAATTATTGGAGTCCATCTGTGTGCAACCAAGGTGTTTCACATGATTTCAGGTAAACCTATCATTAGGAGGACCCCTAGTTAGTTGGTACAATTCCTAATCAGGTAGGCCACCAAGACGCCTACAGTAACTCTAAAGGAGTTAAAGTATTCCATGGCTGAACTGTGCATATCCTGAAACAACAGCTTGGGTGCTTCAAAAAAGTTACCTTTATGGGAGTGGCAAAACAACTCCGACTAAAGTTTGCCCAAAGGCATGTGGGAGAGAGCCATTAGCTTTCTGGCCTCAACACTAAGCACTATAGTAAATATGAGCAAAATGAGCTGTGAAAAAAATTTATTTATTGTTTATTCTCCTGATCTTTTATTCAAATATTAATGAAAATCTTAGAATTAATTACATTAAAACAATTGAATGAAAAAATCTATTGTTATCATCAAATAAATATTTTTATCTAATATGTGTGCCAGATCTATTGGCACCCCTTCATTGAATACTTAATGCAATCTCCCTTTGCCAAGATAACTGTTCTGTCTTCTCCTATAATGCACAAAGAGGTTGGAAACACATGTCAAGAAATCTGAGACCATTCCTCCATAGAGAATCTCCGGATCCTTCAGATTCTGAGGTCCATGCTTATGGACTCTCCTCTTCAGCTCATCCCACATGTTTTCTGTGGGGTTTAGGAAAGGGGACTGGGATGGCCATGGCAAAACCTTGATCAGTGGTCAGTGAACCATTTTTGTGTTGACTTTGAGTTGTGCTTTGTACACACACTTGGATGGAGGAGTCCATGATACCATGTATCCTAGCAAGTTGTCCAGAGCTTTCGGAAGAAAAAAAGCCTGACAACACCAATCCACCACCATGGAAATTTGACCTGTGTGTCACCTCATATTTATACCCAGTGAAACAGGAATTCATGGCTTACAACTTAAGTGTTCCTAATCACTCAGATGAACTCAAAAACGTAAAATATGAATGGGTATATACTTTCCAGAGGTTCCAATAATTGTGGCACACGTTTTGGAGAAAAATATTGACTTAATTTATTTCAGATGTATTTTTTTTTTCAATCATTAACTTCAATTGAAGTTTTGATTTTTGTGAATATTCTGACTGAAAAACCAAGAGGATAAACAGCAAATAAATTTTTTCACAGCCCGAGTTGCTCACATATACCAAGGGTGCCAATATAAGTGGAGGGCACTGTACGTTTGGTGCAAGCCTAACACTGCACATGATTCTGAGAACACCATCTCTGCCTCTGCATCAGTGCCTGGAAAGCTTATGACGATTGAGGGCAAAATAGATGCAGCAAAGTACAGAGTAATCCTGGAGGAAAACCTGCTGATGTGTGCAAGAGACCTATGTTTCATCTTCCAGCAGGACAATAACCCCTAGCATACACCCAAAGCCACACATGAGTGGCTTTCAAACAAAAAGGTCAGTGTCCTGGAGAGGCCCAGTGAAAGCCCAGACCTCAATCCAATTGAAAATGTGTGGATAGAGTTGAAAATCTGAGCTTGAGCAATTTTTTGCTGCTTTGCAAGGGGAGGTGAATATTTTTGAGAGCCACTGTATCTTTTACACACCTGATTTGTGTGCTAGAACAGAGAAAAATCTGCTGCATACTTTGTGTGTGGAGTAGAAGTTAACAGTAAAGAACTGTGTATTTATGATGGCCAGCCTATAAGAACCACCAGGGCATAGTGAAATACAGAATATATTTTTACACTATCCTTTTTTCAAGATGGTAGGCAATATGTTGTTGGAATTGCATTTGGTGCCTTTGCTATTTATAAGTTGTTTGCAAGTGTGTTGAGAACTATGCAATTTTATGTGACACCGAGTCTAACATGGAAATTATAATAAATTAGTACATTAATGCTACCAAAAAACATTCCGCAGATTTCGTTGTTGTTTGTGAGGCATACCTGCCAAAAGAATAATACATAAAGATGTAGCCTAGCTAGTCACTCTCTGTATGGAGCACAACTCTGTTGATATTGTGGTAATTATCAGTTTGTGAAATGACCGTCATAAACATGAAATCCTTTTGAAATAAACATGAAATTGCCAGGGACACTAATCACTTCAGTGTATAGCCTTTCTTAGAGCTGAACACAGTTAAAATTCTATCGTTAGTCATTGCTCCTTTCGAGGCACCAATTTTTTCAATAACTTCCCATCATCCATCACTAATTTCTGCTGAATGGGAACTTGTATTTAATTACATGCCAGTAAAGTATGCTGGGTCCCTTTCTCTTCAAAAGGAGTCAGCATGTAAATGATTTTCTTTCATAAACAGCTGAATATCTGTTACTTATGTTCTCATGTGTTCATTCATGGATATATTCATTATTTTTCACAGTACAATAAACACAGTTGGACTGTTTACCAACAAGAAACAGAAAGCATCCAAGTTAACCTGAGGCAGTGAACTGAGCATTAAGATCAAAATGAAGACAAGAACACAACGTTTTCAGCGATAAGCGATTTGCCAACCATTCATTATTTTTGAATGAGTCTTTCTCAAAACTTAAATTGTTTAATTTTTTAGGACTTTTTCATCAGATTTATTCTATAAAGCCCTTTTTACAGAAAGACAGATACTCAGCGCAAAATGCAAGGTAACATCAAGAATTGATCCACATTGGCTAGGAGAAACCGCCCAGTAGGTTTGGAACCTTGAAAGACAGATACCTAGAGGGGTCAGACTCTGAGGGGTGGAGTCCTCGTGGCTGTGACGGGAGAAGTTTAAGAGTACATGACCTTTTTGGGCCACATCAATGTTTTTGTATGTTCAGATGACCATCAGGTAAATAGATGCAGGTGGGTTGTGTTCAGTCTTTAGGCAGAATCCAGATCTGCTGCACAACCAGGTGGGCAGGGACAGGGATGACTAGGTGGACTGTGGACAGTGACAGAAGGAATTATCAGGCAACAATCAGATCTGCAAAACAAGAAGGAGAACTTTCTACAGGGACAGCTAGGATATGTTAGACCAGGAAGTTCTGAGGCGTGGTCCAAGAGGTCCTCCTAAGGTTCAACAAGACACCCGAAAAATTAGGTCACCTGAAAAAAAAAGATACCTCGGCATATAATTCAGACTGACCCTTGCCCCTAATGTATGCCCCGGCACAATATTATAGCTGTATAAAACTAGGTACTGAGACGGGGGGGGGGGGTTCAGAAACACACTGGCCCCGACAAAATATAACCCCAGACAGGTCCAACCAGGCAGAAAATATCTTCACCTACTTTGCCAAGCACCAGACCAAAAGGACACCAACCAACTGTTAACCACCCAGAGAGGGCCGAACATAGCCCACAGAGTTCATTCCCATCGCATGAGCGTTAGAGATACAAATAAGCTAGTGGAAAGGAAAGCCCATCAAGCAAAGAAAGTAAAGACGGTTTACAAGGATGGTTTGTGTATCTCCACTGCCTTGCCTCACCATTATAACCATAGACCCATGCTCAGGTTTATACAATACGCAAACATGGCCAAAATGGGTCATGTCATTATGTTTCCCCAGATACCCTTTGTGTTTGTGCTAGCTGCACAATTTTTTTACTGTGTACAGTAGAATCTGGTGAATCAGCCTATATAAGCCATTAGGGTAAATGCGTTAACAGCATTGTCAAGTTCAGTCTTTTTGCCTAGGTAGAGTGTTTGGAAGAGACAGACTCCACAAAGATGTGTGTAAATATCAAACCGTTTGAGACATATAGCTTTGGATATAGATAACATAATCTGTCTAGAGTCATCAGTGGTGCTTGTCTGGTCACAAACAATCACCATGACCAAATGGTTGGAGCTACATAAGTAACTCTTTTCAAATCAGGACAGTCTCTTGACCATGTGAATGTGTTTAGTTTTGTTGTAGGACACACAGAAGCCATGCTATCAACCAGAAGATAAGCAAAGTAGCTGATGAAAATGGAAAATCACATTGGGTGCACTTACTAATCAATTATTTAAAAAGAAATTGTTGGAGCTAAAAAATAATAAAAATATGTTCTACATGCAGTAGGGTCTCTGGACCAAGTAGGTGGATTTGCTCTGGGACACCCACAAGCTGATCTACAATGGTAAGCATTGTACACAGTTGGAAAACGGAACATGACAGTACATCTTTCGGATAAACATATACATTAAATACGTATAAAAAACGTAGTTTTGTTCACATATTTTGGAATACGTTACATTTTCTAGAATCTGCGTCTATGCCTAATTACACAAAATACACCTCTATTGTAATTTCAAATAATTGGTCATTATTTTGAGGGAAATCTTCATAGGTCCTACAACTCATGTAAATGATGTAAATCGATCTTAAAACAATTGTATACGTGAACTTTACACTAACTCTAAAGAAATTAATGCCTTGGACCTCAAAATGAAAGGTTGAGAGTGAATCTACGTCTTTAACATTAATCGGCAGATCATTCCACAACAATGGAGCTTTATGTGAGAAAGGCCTTCCTCCATGGGCTGTTTGTTTAGAAATTCTAGGTACATTGTTGAGGCTTGCGTCTTGTAACCGTACATTTAAGCAATACCAAATTTGAGAGCACATAAAATCATCAGGCGCTCAAATGTGTGCTATCTAGGTATTGGTGATTTTATGCAATTCATGACAACTGTCGGAACGGTCGCGGACACTACTGATGCTACGTGTTATTGTGAATCTTGTCTCATATTTGCATTCAGTAATAATAATTTTTGCTTGCCTTTTGTCTGTGTAAAGCACTCGCGAAATACCTTTATTATCCCACTTGAATAAACTAGGAGTTGCCTATATCAACGCCAATTGTATATACATTCATGACAAAAAAAGAACTGTACTGACTGACAGTGAATTTGCATATTTTTTTTCGTTTCTAATGGCATGTACTTTACATGGTTGTGTCCAGAATGATAACATTAATACATTATTTTGCCTGATAAATGTACCGCCTCGTGTACAGTGCGCACAATGCGCACCGTTCACGTTACCCACCACCAGGGTAGATCGCATAATCAAAAGTTAAACTAATCTTCGGAGTGCAAAAGGTATACTGATCAGATTTCAATAACCTCTGCAGTACCCCCAAACTGGAAATTAACGTGCGAGTGTTAATATAATCGATTATTCGGACAGCACGTGATCAAATTTGGAGGCGCAATTAATACTTTCAGATGGAAGTGTTAACAGGCATACGTGTGATTTTGACAGCTTGCTCCTCGGCATCCAGACTACAAATGACCTATTGTATTGTATTGCTATATGTAAGCATTTTGATTAGTTGGAAAATATTTAAAAAATAGATGTTTCTGGATATTTTTTAAGTAAACAATTTCAGTCGCGGGCGAAGACAGATCTTTTTAGTAAGGGAAGCCAGCTACTTTATCTATCTTCATTATCTTCATCTATGAACTGATAAACAGCAAGATGGTTGTGTAAACGAAGAAAAACAGAAGAAAAACAATTTGTGTGACGTCCGAAACGTCCAACGTCATCGATCACATGCTATTTGTTTTTGAAACAAAATACTTTTACCTTGGCTCAGACACATTTTAATAAAATTGCGTCGAAGCTTCGGTATCGTCCGTTTCTACACTACTTTGATCTGTATCACATTTACATTCTTGGAGATTGGGGTGTTGTAATGTTCAAGATGAAAATAGGAAGCAATAGTGTCTCACAGCATTAAATGCAGTAGTTCCTATCCCGCGTAGCTAATTTTCTTTTCATCGTTAGTGTAGGATAGTAATTTTCCTAACTACTCTTGTCAAAATTTGACAATGCGGCTGACAGCACTATGTGTTTACCTTCTCGGCATTTTAAGATTCTCTGGTGAGTGTTTACTTATTACTCATTTTCTGGTCGGTGTGAGCACGTAGCATCAGCTGTCGAGTAGCTACATGAAGTGAATAACTCTCACTCCCAACATAATTAACAAACCCAGCGGATTGATGTATGTATCTATAATTGCATGTATATTTTATTTCTGCAGGCTACTGTGAACGAGTTAATGTGTCAAGATAATATTTCATTATGATTTATGCATATTTTTCAAAAATTATTAGACTATTAATCTAGATGTGAATATATTATCTTTGTTTAAAAGACTTGAATGTGTGAGAAATATCATTGTTTTTGTTTCTAGATGGAGAGTTCCGTTTTGCCTCCTATTATGGGGATCACATGGTTTTGCAGAAGGCCCCAGAGAGAGCTGTGTTGTGGGGCTTTGGGCCAGATGATGCTGAGGTCACAATCTATTTATCAGGAAAGGCCGCAGCACCTGCTGTCAGTGTGTTCGCTGGTGAGATAATTGATACCAAAATGGCCCTAATATTAACAATTGTATATCCACTCATATCATGAATTTCAGGTTGGGGTTACCATAACATCTGTAATCTTAAAAGAGAGTTCATAAAACCCTAAACCCAAGTTATTTTTCAAACAATTAACATCAAACTGTATTACAGTTACATTTTTTCGATAAAGAAGTAGTATAAGGTACATGCAAATTAGGCACAAAGCATAAATATACTTTTAAAGATGTACCACTTTTTCTGTAATGTGTTCATTTTTTTCAGGGATATGGAGGGTAACCCTTGTTCCAGTAGAAGCTGGCGGCCCTTACAAGGTGACTGCAGTCCTCCAGAACCAGAGTATCACTCTCACAGATGTGCTGTTTGGTGATGTCTGGCTATGTGGGGGACAAAGCAACATGGCTTTTACAACTTCTCAGGTGAGTATTGAATGACTCCAAAGATTACCACTCACTGTACTGCCTTGTGACATATTAACCAGGGTTGTCTTGTGTTCAAGGTATTCAATGCATCAGAGGAGATGGCTCTGGCCTCCGAGTTCCCTCAGGTGCGGATTTTTATGGCTTCCTTGGCACAGAGCCACACTGAGTTGGTTGACCTGGCTGGTCTAGAGGTGCCCTGGTCTGTCCCCACTGGAGGTATGGACGCTTTTCTACATTTCTGTTGCTGCCTGCACTTGAATCCGTTTGACGGTTGGAAAAAGAGACAGAAAATTGCTTAATTTTGGAAAGCAGAAACTGTACAGTAACATTCTATGCATACTGTTAGAGATCAGGCTCTGCACTTCACAGCGCTGTTAAATCAAAATTACCATCTGTTTACCATCTGTTCTCTGCCCAACTCTGCAAGATTTGTATTTTATAATTTAGCCAGTATGGTTTAGAATTAAAACAACTCTCACTGAAACATTTCTAATTTTATTTTACTATGTTTCACACAACCTGCAAGTTTCAGGAATGTTTTATCTTGTTTCTGACAGTATTCAGGTTATTTTTAGATGTCGTTATCAACAAAAATCTGCAAATCAGTGGTTAGATTTAACAGTTACGTACAGTATAGTGTATAGATTACCCGGTCAAGTCATGGGAGAGATACATTCTGTTATTTATTGTAATTGCAGCATTGTTGTCCTCACGAATGTTCCATAAGTCATTTCATTATTACATGGTTGTTCTCACAGATATATACAAGATGGTTGTCTACCAAGAACAATGCATTTAAATTTAATGGCCCACAGGCCATTAAATTTACCACGACAACCCCCAAGCCCAATGGTCAGTCACACGTTCCAGGGGATGACAGAGTGTGACTTCCTGAGAGAGAATCTAAACACAGATGTTCTCTTGTTCCTTAACATATTTAAATTAGTTTTATACAATAATAATACAATCAGAATACTACAAAGTACATTACATGAAAAATGCATTGAAAATCTACAGTGTAACTTTCAGATTCAATTCTTGGTCTTATCATTTACCCATAATCTCCAAACTAATATTTAAATTGGTTATTGTTATGGTCTTTTATACTGTCTTTTGCATGAAACAGAAATATAGACCAATCGATAATGGCCCATTCCCATGCTTTTTAAGATATGAAATGTGATGTCCACTTTTACCAAATAAGCGGTCTTTTGACTATACATATATATATATATACACACACACACACACACACACACACACAGTGGATATAAAAAGTCTACACACCCGTTTAAAATGCCAGGTTATTGTGATGTAAAAGAATGAGACAAAGATAAATCATGTCAGAACTTTTTCCACTTTTAATGTGACCTATAATGTGAACAATTCAATTGAAAAACTGAAAATCCTCGAGGGGGAAAAATGAAAAATAAAAACCTTACAATAACTTGGTTGCATAAGTGTGCACACCCTCTTATAACTGGGGATGTGGCTGTGTTCAGAATTAACCAATCACATTCAAACTCATGTTAAATAGAAGTCATTACACACCTGCCATCATTTAAAGTGACTCTGATTAATTACAAATAAAGTTCAGTTATTCTAGTAGGATTTTTCTGACATTTTCTCAGTTGCATCTCAGAGCAAAAGCCATGGTCCGCAGAGAGCTTCCAAAGCATCAGAGGGATCTCACTGTTGAAAGATATCAGTCAGGAGAAGAGTACAAAAGTAAGAATTTCCAGAGGAATTTCCAAAGCATTAGATATACCATGGAACACAGTGAAGACAGTCATCATCAAGTGGAGAAAATATGGCACAACAGAGATATTACCAAGAACTGGACGTCCCTCCAAAATTGATGAAAAGACGAGAAGAAAACTGGTCAGGGAGGCTTCCAAGAGGCCTACAGCAACATTAAAGGAACTGCAGGAATTTCTGGCAAG